>LOEQ01005490.1:143605-154201 GCA_001685075.1 Bramus lutescens | reverse complement strand
TTCGGGGTATAAGCTAGCCGTGTGGGAGCTGGGCCGGACGAAAAGCAGGCCTTCGTTCCCCCATTCACTACAGAATGGCCCCCGGGCCCGCTCCCCTTATTACTACAGCATGGGATTTCTCCACGAAATTTCTGGAACTTCTTTTCCCAGATGCTCACAACCTTTTGTGTTTTCTGGACGTATATTTCAGAGGACATTGAGACCACGTGTTTATATACCTCTTGCCACAGAACAGGTCAGGGACATGTCTTATTTGTCATTTGTATCTTCCAAAATTAGCGAACCACCTGAGACACAGTTGCTGCTCAGTAATTGTTGGTTGGCTTACAGTGTGAAGGTTCAATGCAAATACAGAAGTAGTTAAATTGGGAAGTGAAACTATGGGGACTTTCAGTATTGATATTTTCCTTTACGAGGGGATTTTAACCTTCATACTTATTCACAACTTCATTCCTTTAACACTCATCTAGTGTGGCCCCTATGTTACATGAAGGATGTGACAGTTTCTAACTTTAAAAATGACTAGAAAATTCACAGTAGAGCTGAGCGGTGGTGGCGCATGCCTTTAATCCCAGCACTCGTGACGCAGAGGTAGGTGGATCTCTGTCAGTTGGAGGTCAACCTAGCCTATAAAAGCTAGTTCCAGGTTACACAGAGAAACCCTGTCTCAAAAAAAAGAATAAATAAATAAATACATAAAAGAAAAGAAAACAAAATATACTGTGAAATGGGAATTATAAAAAAGATTTTCACTCATGCTTCAAAAGATAAAGATTTAGTTATTAGAAAAAAAGGCAGTTAAAACACCTAAAGAACGACTAAGATAATTCAAGAGTCATTGAGAGCTTCATTCCAGGCACTAGGAAAGGTGTGATCTACTAAAGACATAATGTCTACAACAAAATGACAAGTATGTGAGACAACTGTCTTGACCTGCCTTCTTTACAACTCCAAACAAAACCCGGGCAATGAAATGCTCTTTAGAACAGCAGCTGAATGTGTTTGAGATGCCATGTCTCAGGAGGATTCTAGGCGTCACAAGAAATAGGCTGAGCAACAATGACATTAAGAACCATCTCCATCTACAGAAGGAAGTAAAACAAAGGATACAGGAACAGTGCTTGAGATACAAGCTTCAGTCATGTTATGAAAATGAATGGCAGCAAATACCCAAAAATAGTACTGCTTGGAGGAGTGCATGGGATAATGTGAAGAGGATGGGTCAAAAAACACTGGATAAACACCATAAAGGAAGACTGTGGAACCTTGGGTATGACAATAACACAATCATCTAGGACTGCCCAGGATAGGAACAACTGGAGAACGGCTGTAAACGGGCTGTCCATGCATGTTTAAGTATTACCCGGGGCATAAATGATGATATTGATGAATGATCAGTTAAACACCTAAAGAACAGCTAAGATACTTCAAGAGTCTTCAAGGATTGGGGATGGCCCATGAGTGAAGAGCCTTGGCTGTCCTTTCATAGATCCTGAACTACATTCCCAGCACCCACATAGTCACTCACCATCTTCTGTAACTCCAGTTCCAGGGAATCTGATGCCCTCTTCTGGCCTCCACAGGCACCAGACATACCCAAGGTGCACAGACACACATAATGCACATCAAATCAAATTAAAATAACAACAAAAAGAGTCATCAAAAGCCTTGCTTCAACACAGAGAATGTGATGAGTCTTTACTCAGACAGCAAGTATGGTACCATGAACACTCTGACTAGAAATAGGCGTAGCCCACACTAGAGTGTACAAGAGAGCAAACACATTGAGTATGGGGTTGGGGACTGGATTCGGACTGCAGCCACTCTACAAATGCATCACAAATTCTAAAAGGCTCATTCAAAATGTGGTGCAATGCCTCTATTTTATGGTTGTCAAAATCAGGAATGCTTTTCTCTCAGAAGTTATGACATAGAGTGAATGAAGATAAACAGGACAAGGATGCTGGAGGATAAGAAAGCCACCTTAACTTGAGGTCTGTGTCACTACAGAAGAGCTTCCCTCAACCCTGAAGACTTTCTAAGTGTTTCTGAGTGGCTTTCAGAAGAATAGTGACCAGTTCATCAGAGGCTTCAATGAGCCCGGGGTCTTTAGAAGACATGTGTATATTTTCTGACACACTGAATGATCATTAGAAATTCAACCTGCTTTCCTCACTGTAAAATATGTTTTCATTTTCTTCGTTATTCAGAGAAGGTGTGACATTTTTCTTTCCCATGTTATCATTAGTTCCATGAGAGAATAGATCTAAGCTGGAGAGGGGTAGCTGATATGGTACAGGAAAGATTCAGCCTTTCTCCCCTCTGAGGAAAAAGTAGCTGACGCTGCCACCACGAGGGTCAGCTCTGGTAGTTCTGCTCCAGGACTGGGAAAGCCTGTTTTAAGTCCCTCTTTTGTTCCAAAGCTCTGGCTGTACAATATCCATAGTGTCTATGTTATGCACATAGAGTTTGAGCATTTTTAAAAGTCTGGTTTAAGTCTGGTTTATCTTTAAGACAAAAAGCAAAGTTTTAGTCTTTTCTGCCCCTCTTTTTATGTCTGAATTACATTCATTTTTTACATTTTTGTTTGTTTTGACTTCGGCAATACCTTCCCCTCCCCATTCTATTTTGGGCACCTGTAATCCCTTTGCCACACCGCCACAAGAAAGAGCTTTGCAGAAATGAAATCGGATTATTTCCTTTCCCATTTTAAAAGCCTGACCATGGCTTCCCACAGCACACAGGATAACCTTAAATTGACTTTCCTGGCCTTTGAAGCCTTTTGCATTTTGCCTCATGACTACTTCACAGAGTTTATATCTTGGTCCTCTACTCTGTCCTTTCTTATGACCCTCACTTAGGCTACTCTTAGGGTTGCACCTGTTGCTCACCCTGGGGGGAATCTTGAGGGACAGAGCTCAGTATGAAGGCCTGTGCTCCTGATGTCCCATGGTGACCAAACCCTGGTACCCCTTTAAGTCATCCATCAGCACGTCATCACCCTCTGGATCTCTCAGGTGTATTAATCACAGTATACCCAAAATTATTTCTGTGGATTCACTTGGTTATTTACTTATTGTTTATCCATTCTCCCTGGGTTGGGACACAAGTAACACACCCTCTCCAGCCTGTGTTACCAGGGATTGCCGAGTATAAACATTAGCAGCAGCTGTATGTGTTTCTTAGCTGATGATACACAGCTGGAAGTACTGACATTGAAACTGTGAAGAAGGCTGATCAGCCAAGACACACCAGTGAGATTGCTAGATCTCATATCTACTGATCTGTTAGTGAGAGAAACATCTCCAGTGCCCACGGGAGAGTTCCAACTGTTAACTTTATCATTCATGATACTCTAAACATAGCCAATTTTTTAATATGTCTCAAAACAAACTCTGGGTAAAATTTGAAATTGATTAAAGCTGGGCTGGTCAGGCTCAGGGGGTAATGGTTCTCCCCATGAAGCCTCAGGCTCTGAGTCCCAGTCCTAGAACCCACATAGTGCAAGGAGAGAGAACGGATTCAAACGAGTTGTCCTCTGACTGCCACACTTACTTTATTCTCCCTCACCCCACACTCTAATGATTTTACTGTAACTTGTAAAGTTGGTTAGAATTCTAACTTAAAACTTATAAACTAGGAGCAGAATCGCTGCTCTGTCCCTTAGCTGCGTAGCTGTGACTTAGCCTCTCTGAGCTTCAGAGCTTCAGTGTCCAACTCTACAATGTGGCAAAAAGATACCAAATACTGATGATGGAAGATTAAATTAGAATTTAAACAGGACAAGGTCCGCAATAGGCACTCAGTGAATATTTGTTATAGTTATCATAACTCCACATGACAAATCTGCTTTGGTTGATATAGTCCAACCATTTAACTTGACATCATTATATTGAGTGTCAGGCTTGTGTATACCAGAAATAAAAGGGGACCAGTAACTGTCATTCGAGGTTTCTGTCCCATCCATCAGTTCCTGAATAACCACTCTGAGGCTTAATATTAATTACAAATTGTTTGGCCTATGAGCTCAGGGTTATTAACTAGCTCCTACAACTTAAATTCATTTCTGTTATTCTATATTTTACCATGAGGCTCGTGGCTTGTTACCTCACATCTTGCCTCTGTGGTGGATGCTGGTGTCTCTCTGGATCCACCTTCTTTCTCCCTGTGTTTGGATTTCCTGCCTAGCTATATTCTGCACTACCATAGGCTAAAGCAGCCTTTTTTTTATTAACCAATGGAAATAAAACATTCACAGTATACAGAATGGCATCTCACATCAAAGAACAACTGTTTACTTGGTCATATGATTACCACTAAAGTACATTCCACGTGAAAACAGAGTTGAAAAAATGACTTTGTTTTCTGAGAGAGTCTATTCTTTCCACAGTTATTGCTTTGTAGTTTAGGAATAGAAAGGCTGACTTTAACCAGAAAGAGAGAGAGAAACAGAGAGAGAAAGAGAGAGAGGATATTGGCCTATATGGTAGTTTGAGTGTGATGTCCCTCATAGTTTTGGGCATTTAAATACTTGGTCCCTGGTTGATGGTGCTATTTAGGAGATTTCAGAGGTGTGGCCTTGCTGGATCAAATGCATCCCTGGAGGTGGACACTGAGAGTTTAAAGACTCTAGACACTTTGTGCTACCACAAACTCAGGTTGGTGGCTCAAGAAGTGAGTTCTCGACCTGCTCCTCTCGCGGCTATTGCCTTTCTGCTGCCAGGCTTCCCTTGCCGTGATGGTGATGGATGCCTGTCCCTTTGGAGCCTTGAGTCCAAATAAACCCTTCCTTCTATAAATTGTCTTGGTCAGGGTATTTTATCACAGCAACAGAAAAGTAACTAATAGAGTTGATAAATTTTGATTTAAAATGTCAAATGCCAAATTTTGAGAAATTAGTTTTTAGAAAAAAAATCTAAAAAATATCTTTTTTTGATCTTAACATGAAAACTAGAACTCACACCAGCTATGAAAAAGTGGGTTCATAAGGGCAAGTCGGAGAATTCAGTTCCAAGTTTAGCTCAGGTTCTGAGAACATGAGAAGTGATGAGACCACACCACTCCCTTCTTTTTACATAAAAATGCACAGATTTGCTCAGCTGTCTGGAAGACCTGGTCCCATACCCTCACTTCCTCATGGCTTCTTTTGCATAACCCTTTCCTGAAGCTTCCATTTCAGCCATTAGGGGCATGGATACATTTTTCTCTGTTTCTAAGTCTGTAAGATCTTGGAATATTAGTCTGCAGCTTAATTCTAACTCAGGTTGGCCAGGTAGCTTTCCCTATTTAATTCAGGAAAGTTTGTCTAGAGGTTGGAATCATGTGATGTTCAGAGTGAGTTAGAGAATGATGGGAAGAAGAAAATTTATTCAGAGGTCATAAAGTAAATAAAAGTGTTTAACTGAAGACCTATGCTTCTGGCCCATATTGATTTTTCTTCCACACGACCTTCTTTTCACCTTCATTTGTTAAGAAACAATTTGCATGGTCTCTTCAGGGTACATTCCTATGAATTGTGCAGTCAGGGGACCAAGTCAGAAAATTCAAAACTTAACATTTTTAAGGACACATATTTAAAATATCACTCTTTGCCCTTTAAAGGCAGAATCCAATACTGTCTTTAGCACATCTCCTTGAAACTATAACAACCAAAAAAATCCAGGCTGGCAAGATGGCTCAGCCAGTAAAGGTGCTTGCCAGTAAGCATGGCAACCTGACGTCCACACCCCCTACCCCTGAACAACATGGCAAAAGGAAAGAAATGACTCCCACAACTTGTCCTCTGGTATCCACATGTACACACTAGTCCACATTCAGTCGTCCATAAATTAAATAAATAAAATTGTTAAAACTTAAAATCTTCCTTTAAGGGGCAGCATACAGGTAACATACTTGAGATTCTAAGAGACTAGACGACGTGTCTACTCACTACCACCCTCCCACTCTCATTTAAACACTCAGGGAACCAATTTAGAGAGGACTTCAGGAAACCAGCAATGTGTAAGAGGTCACTGATGCACAGAGATCCCAACAATTTCTCTTACTCCCCAGGGAAAAGTCTCTTTTACTGTGTGTACAATGCATTAGACAGTGATCTGAGCCCAGACGGTGTCTGAATTCAGACCCAACTTCTTGATGAATATGCACTATTTCATGGCACTCTGCCAGTGGAAACGCTTGGGTGATAATCAGAGGTCGCAGCTTTATTTAACACCATCGTACACCAAATAGGAAGAGAGAGAGATTCCTTCTGGCAGAGACAGAGTGTCCTCCCATGACAGTCAGCAATCCACTGGAGTCTGGTCTTGCTTTTAAAAGGTGGGGCTCACCAAGTGGCTTCAGACAGAGCTCATCTTTCATCAGGGCTTCTAATTTTAAATTGCTGCATGCTAAATTTTCTCCAAAGTGTCACCCTGAAGCTCCACCCAGTTTGTTCAGATGTACCACTGGTTTTACATAAGAATTTCCCAGCGCTGTGACTTCCAGTGTACACTCTGTGATAGGCAGCCCACAGGGAGCACAAAGCAATAAGAATTGACTTGTCACCTGAATAAAAGCTTCCATTATCAAGTTTTGATATGTTTCACGTGAGAACTTAACCTAAAATATTCTAACATAACTGATATCACTCTCTATGATAAAAAAGAACTAACTAAAAGGAAAATTAAAAAACATAACCATTGATTCCTGGAATAACAAGCTAGGATTCTTCTTTAAATGGCACTGAGAAATGCATTGTCATGGCGTTATGATGGGGCATGACCCACAAAAATGGGTGACGTTACCTACTTTGAAACTTAACTCCTTTACAGGGCTAGGCAGTAGGATTCTTCCAGATAACTTTGTCCAGATCCAACATTCTCTACTAACTTTGCCAGCAGGAAAGCCCAATCTATTAACTGCTGTTTAAAGCACCTATGGTTTGAAATAGGAACACTTGGGGATAAAGAATACAATTTTCATTTTTACTTGCTACAGTTAACTTTATATAAAACAAGGGTACAGGCAAAACATACCAGCAAAAGCAGTTATTTCATTTGTTCATGACTCCTTATTACTTTTTAGTGCACTGTGGAATTCAAAAGGAAGATTCACGTCATCTGGTCATGTCCTTTATTCCTACCGTGGACTACCAGAGTAGCTTCTTTCATGTACACGAGACAGACTGAAAGGTCTGAACCAGTCACCACCATTCTAACAGCATATGTTATGGGCATTTTTATAGACCTAAGATCTAAAACAATTTTTCCCATGAGGCCTAACTTCAGCTCTTTCCCACACTCCCTCCATTGGCAGTGGAAGCATGTTGTTATCTACAGAATGTGGCTCAGGTGTTGTTGGAGCTCCTCACATGGAGCGCATCTTCTAGATGGCATGCTTTAAGGAGGAAAGAGTTTGTAACACGGTGGACAGCAGCATGTGAGAGAAGTTTCCTGCAGTGACTGTCCTAAGGAAGGGCTAAAGATGGACATTGCGGCGTGAGATCAGAGGACTCAGACACGGAGGCTGTGTAAGTTGGAGGACAAGAGTGGACATAAGTTGTTTCTGGGCTTCTTTCTTAGTAATGATGGTCAGGACAGAAAATACAGTAAAGGCAAGTGCTTCATTGTCATGGTTCTGATGAAGAGCAGAAGGGTGTACAGCCCAAAAGGCTAATTATTGTCCAAAGACTGCAGATCTTGACTCTTACTGTGCTCTGTTGGTAAAAATTCATGCATATTTCATGACCAGTCATGGGCAGAGCAGTTTATCACTCGCTAGTTGGGAAGAATTTTCCTTCCTCCAGACTCCTTGGATTCATTTTGCTTACTCCCAGTTCCTTCATCACACGCAATCCCATCGGCTACCAACACTTATTTCTGAAACATTAGGGTATGAACTAAGTGGATACTCTTTATTTTCACAGAACTCGGAATTCTTAAACTACAGTAATAAGCAGCTATTCAGTGCTTATTCTCTGTCAAACACTTCTCTGGCAAATTTTACATCAGTGGAGTTAATTTCTCTAGACAACATGTGGTATTTCTATTTTGATTAAATAATCAACAAAATTGAGGGTCTAAGAGCTTTTGAGTAGACTGCTCAAAATTAGAATAGCAGTAATTGGCAGAAGTAGAGACCAAATCTACACAAGTGTCTGCAGGCCTGTGATTCCAGCTTAACAACCATGCCATTAATCTGACATGAACATCATTGTCAGAGGTAAAAGCCACCTAAGCATAGAAAAACAAAACAAAAAATGGATAGTTACCCGAGATCACACCAACTGAGGCCCCTCCCAGTCCTTTCTGTTGCATCTTGGGTTGGTTTTCTTTCTATTCTCCCCTCTTCTTTTTCTTGATTTTGTGTCTGTTTCAACTAGGGATTTGTAGCCAAAGGGAATGTATGTGGCTTATGGAGGAAATGAATGGGATTCTTGACATTATACTGGGCATCTCAGAGAAACACACAACACAGGGATGCTCTCTGGTCTAGGGGCAGCACAGATGTCTCTTCTAGGCTACCATACCATGAATGCACTAGCCAGGATTTCCAGTCTCTTAGTTACATGGCTCAGTCAGGTCATTAGATAAGGGAAAACACAACATATCTGAACAGAACCCCAAGTTATACAAAGTGGGAAATGGCTACTCCTAATTAACTTGTGGTTGTTTTCAAAACAATAGAACAGAAGTCTAGCAAGAACAAAAGGTAGCCATGATACCTACTTCTATCTCTAAAAGAGGAAAGTCCTTGTGGGTTTTTTTTTTAACCACTGAGTAATACTACATGGTGTAAGTGTACCACATTTTCTTTATCCGTTCTTTGGTTGAGGGGCATCTAGGTTGTTTCCAGGTTCTGACTATTATGAATAATGCTGCTATGAACATAGTTGAACAAGTATACAGCAAATGGATGGAACTAGAAAAAAATCATCCTTAGTGAGATAACCCAGACCAACAAAGACAAGCATAGTATGGACTCACACGTAAGTGGATATTAGATGTGACATGGAGGATAATCAGGCTACAATCTTCAGCCCAGAGAGGCTAGGAAACAAGGATGGCCCTAAGAGGTTCCCATGGATTTCCCTGGGAAAGGAAAACAGATGAGCTCTCCTGGGTAAATGAGGGAGGGAGGCAGGGGGAGGGGGGTGGAGAAGAGGGGATAGGGAATGGAACAAAAAAAGGAAAGTCCTCTAGTTTTTCATTTCTTTGCCTAACAGTTCCAAAAGCTTTGATGGGCTCAATCACTAATTACAAAGCCTGAGGCTGGACTCCCAGTGAATGAGGAGGCGTGGCCTTGTTGGAGGAAGTATGCCACTGTGGGGTGGGCTTTGGGGTTTCAAAAGCTCAAGCCAGACCAAGTGTTTCTCTCCTCTTCCTACTACCTGGTGGTCAAATGTAGGATTCTCAATTTCTCTAGCATCATGTCTGCCTATGTGACACAATGCTTTCCATCATGATAATGGACTAAACCTATCAGTCTCTCATCTTCTGTACTGGATCCGGTGTTTTGCCTGCCAGATAATCACGTCTCCTGAGATAATTGTTCCCCATTTCCCCACAACAAGCATCCACCCCAAATTCTTGACCCATGTGGCCCATCCTGCTTAAGTAGCACATTTTTAGCTCCATGGGCTGACAGTTAATTCCTTTAGTCAAATTAATTGTTTCAAAGATGGAAAATGCTATGATGACTGGATACAGATTCTCTTTGCAATGATACTTACCTGTTGTGGGTGTGGAGGACCTGGGAGGAGTTAGGGTAGGGGAATCTACGATCAGAACATAATGCATGAAAAAACGTATTTAAAAAAAGCCCTAATCACTGAACTGTTGGGGTTATGTGTTTGCAAGTCTTTGCTTGTTGATAAATTAAGAAAAGTATATTCCCGAACTTCAGCAGCCTATTGGTTACAATAGAGATCAAACATATGTATGTATATTTCAGTTAATTAAGGTAGTAAGTTAACTCTTGTTTGAAGCAATTTTGGATGACTCCCTCTTGTACTATAACCACTCCTGGAAAAGTCGCCAACTGTGACTTCTCTTTGAGGATCACTTTCCATCAAAACATACCCCAAGTCTGTCTACCATGTCATTCCAACTCCCGAGGGTTTCCCATATATCAACAAAGCAGTGTAGGCTTTGGGGTTTAGTTCTGCTCTCCTTTACCAACTACCTGATTAAGGAGGATCATTTGGATTTGTTTTAATAATTTAGGGTTTTTTTACCTCCAATCAGTAAATAAGCTTTTTCCAATACTAATGACTGAAGGTCTGTAACATCCATAAGTTACAGAAAACTTACTTGAACATTTCCTTGTAAAAGAAACAAAATGAGGAAATTAAAATGGAACTTCTTTTAGCTCCATTTCAGGCACATGGATGAGTAGAAAGTTACATGGAGGGGAGGATATGAAGAGTTGAAAGAATTAAAAAAATAATAGGTTTCAGAAAGACACCCTGTTCACCTGTGTACCAAAATAAAATAAGATCACTCAAATTAAATGCAACTGTAAAATACTATCCATATAAATTTTGATCTAAATTTTGGTCTTATCTCCAAAATATATAAAGAACTCAAGAAAGTAGACTTTAAAATGCTAATTAAC
>LOEQ01005490.1:111958-135736 GCA_001685075.1 Bramus lutescens | reverse complement strand
AGAAAGAAAGAAAGAAAGAAAGAAAGAAAGAAAGAAAGAAAGAAAAGATGGAAGAAAGGAAGGAATGAAGGAAAAAAGAATGAAAGAAAGAAAGGAAGGAAGAAAGAAGAAAGGAAGGATGGAGAAAAGGAAGAAAGAAAGGAAGGAAGGAACTTTAGTGGAAAATAGACACCATGCTAGAATAATGAGTGTTATTGAATTTTGAGAGTTCAAAATTCCAAGAAGGTGGAAAAGAAAATGGTAGTGATAATAGGCCTTGAGATGCTACCACGAAGCACACACTGCACAGGCTCCTTGGGAGACTGGGCACAGCTAAAAATCTCAGATGTGACAACTGTAGTTCGCAACAAAACGGAAGAGAGAAAAACAACAGAGAAAGTCAGCACACTATATCATATAAACACAGTATAGCCATGAAATGCAGAATGTCCAGATAGGGAAAGTGGAAGGGAGAATAGAAGGGGGCAATATTTGAAACAACAAAAATTGAGGGGTTCTGAAATTAACTTATTAAACACAGAGACTCATAAAAAAAGAAAAATGCAGGAAGCCCTCTCCATCCCCACCCTGGTTAGCACTTTGGCTGATAGGCACAAAGGTTAAGAAGCACTCTAATGTCTAAACAAAAGCAATGAAAAGAGAGTGTAAGGAAAAAAATGAAAGTATAAACAGAAAAATGCTTGAGTTCTATACCCTACTAGGTTATGCTCTAAAAGTCATGAAATCTTTCTAGGACAGATGAAAAGTCAAGCAGGTGTGTCCGCATGTGTATGGGATGTGCAGCAAGACTTGAGGAAATGTTGAGCTCAATTCCACAGGAAGAAAGACAATGGTAACAGCCTGAAACACAGCCAGGAATGGAAAAAAGAACAGTGCCACCAACAGAGGAACAAGGAAGGGTGAGCAGTGTAGATTCATTCCATTGAAAGAATTTGTCCAACTGTGTCAGTGCACACATGGACATGGGTGAGCAGGGAATGGCAGTGCACCACAAACAAAAGAAGGAGGCAGGGATGTCTCACGGGAAAGACTTAACAGCATCTGCTTTTCAGACCGTAAGTAAAGGTGAGAAATCTGTTACACATTAAACCGGTGGTTCTCAACCTGTATGTCACGAACCCCCCCTCAAACCATCAGAAAACATAGATATTTAAATTATGATTCATAACAGTAGAAAATTACAGTTATGAAGTAGCAACAAAAATAGTGTTATGGTTGGGGGTCACTTCAACATGAGGAACTGTATTAAAAGGTCACAACATTAGAAAGTTTGAGAATCACTGATTTAAACAATCCATAGCGTAGGAAGCACAAGTAATATAATCTTATTTGAAAGTGACCATGAATTAAATGTTAATGTATCTTAGAAACTCTAGGAAACCATTGAAAACACCTTTTCAGGGAAATACAACTTGTAGGCTAAGAAGAGAGAAAAATTAAAATCACATAAAATGTTCCATTTAGACCAAAAAAAAAAAAAAAGACCATATCAAAAAGAAGAGCAAAGCATGACAGATACAGGAAGAAAGAACAGAGGATACAAACAGAAAGCAGTTATTAGATTATCTGAATTATTAAATATGACAATGAGCATTTTATTAAAATGACAATTGTCACGAGTGTATATAAAGCAAACCTACGTGTTCACATTTAATAAAATGTCATAAATCTCCCGTCCTCACTCTGGATCTAACAACATGGAGCTAGGAGTCTGGCAGCCCAGTGTCTCCATGTGCTTTGTAAATATCTCACCGAGATGGTCATGTGAGAAAACAGCCCAGTTCCTGAAGGTCGTAGGTCTATGGAGGGTGCCTGCAGGAAAGCATAGTTAGAAAGCACAGCGCTCATCTTCCCTTCAGCCACTTATGTGCAAGGCTTTGCACAAGAGATGCTCAGAACATGTTCATTCAGTGAAGAAATGTTTCCAAGGACATGAGTGTTTTCACCTCAGTTTCCGCTCCTTCCGTTGTCTTCTAATGACTCTGACCGGATGAGTGGTGGCTCTCATCACCATACAGTCAGTAAGCCTGAGATTTGGGATTTTAAATGTCACCGAATCACTTTCAGAACTCCATATGTGCAGTCAGAAAAATATGACACTTAACTAATCTCTTTATTTCTAATATCACGAAGAAAAATCTGTTCCATAGCTTCAAGAGTGTGACTCAAAAATTATTTCTATTGTTAAGAATGAAAAATATATGTTTTCCTAATAACTAGGAACCACACGAGCTTTATTTTGGATGGCAAAAAATAAAATATCAAACGATAAAGACAGAAGCAACATATCACATCCTCTTAAAATTCTCCTTTTCGAAATTTTGAAAATGGCACTTTTATTATAGACAACTGAAGGAAACTAAGGCTTTTAATAGGCTGCCAATACATATTGGCATAAGAAAACGTCTCATCTGGTACACTGATAGAAACACTTTAAATAAAAGAAATAAAGAGGACTTTATGTTCCAAGCGGTGTTTTCGCTAGGGGGAAAGTGACCTTTTGTACATTAGAAGTAATAACAGCATTTTTCTCTAATAGCCTAGAAATGTAAGAAATGGTCTTATATTTGTAAAGGACACCAGGCGTTCCTATTAATTATACCACAAGCCTAAAGAATGAAACTAGCTTCCCAGGCTCCTAAAACAGAAAGGACCTGAGAGACAGAGATGTCTCACATTTCTCAGTGAGCCCCACCAGCATGTGTTCTATAAAAACGAAGGGGCTTAGAGGACTGGCAATGCTAAATGGTTTCCCATGGGCGTCTTTGAGAACAAAAATTAAAGTTTTCATTATTGACTCTTTTTCATAAACCTATTCAATTCTCTCTGCATAGTTTCGTAAGAAGACTGCAAATATTCGACCCCAGTGTTATTCTCTACCACATTTTCCCATGGCTTACAGTGCTGTGACAAATGTGTATTCCAACATATACGTACATACATAGTGTATCCACAGACGTACAATGCATGTGTCTCCTGTCAGTTCCGGATGCACATAATTCTCAAATGAAGATGAGGAAAATATAATGCCCAACACATGTCACTCTGTCATAACATTTTTCATCTAAAGTTTAAATTTTTGAGAATTTCATATATTTGTATTGTATTGACATTATTTCTACACCTCCGTTTCCCTCTCCTTTTCCTCCTGAATTCTGATACTTCCTTTTACATGCATGACCTCTTCTGTAATTATTACTGCTACATATACATATGCATGTGTATACACATATACGTACATACACACGTACTTCTGAGTCCATTTAATGTTGCTCATACTTAGATGTTTTTAGGCTGACCACTTAGAACCTGATAACCTATCAGGTAACATTTCCCTAAAGAAAACTCATTCTCTTTCCCTCAGAAGCCATTGATTGCCTATAGCTCTTCATCTAGGGGTATGACCTTGACCTAGTGACCCTCGCCCAAGAATTCATGGGTACAGCCTCTCTATCATGTCTAGAAGACACTATGTAGCAACTGATCCTTTGGTTCTTGCAACCTTTTTACTCCCTCTTCCACAATTTTCTCTGAGTCTTGGGTGTAAGTGATGGTTACAGGTGTCATCAATTGGTACTTGGTCAACATTCACTTAACTCTCTATATTTTGACCATTTGCGTATCTCTGTCACAGTCTCAAGATGTTGCATAAAGAAGCTTCTGGTAAGCTTGAAAGTAATATTCTGCTGTTGAAAATACCACACTCTTCAGACACAGGACTTGGAGGAATTGAGCAGGAACTCTCATGGTAGCCTCTTCCCCAAGGACTAGCTTTGATAGTATCTGAAGATGCTAGGCAAGCTGCCAAGAGGGAAGAGCAGCCAAGAGTCCTACCCAGCTACAAAGCCGGTCAATCACATAATGACCTGCCTGAAAAATCCCCAAGGGTAAGATAGTGACCCTTTTATCATAGGATAACCAACAGCTGTCTAACAGGACTCAAGGCTAGATCTAGAAGAAAGAATATGCCTGATACTGTAAACTTAGCTAAATACCCATAGAAGGAGAGGTCCTAAACCCCAAAGAACCTACTATTGCCATTTTTCTAAACGAATAACGTTTCTAACTGTATTCTAAATACTGATAGCAATTCCTTTGAATTGAATGCAACTGAGAAGAAATGTCTCTAACTTTTCATTGGCCTAGGAGCAGGACATTTGTGAAGTTGTCCTCCTTGATGTCTTGCCTAGTTACTCCTTCAGTCTTAATCAGCTTGAACTCTACACTTGAAGAATCTACTTAACAGACCTTACTAGAGTGTCCTTCACGTTCCATTAGCCTTCCCGACATCTAAATTGCTGCCCCACAAGATGTTTTGTCCCTCTGTTGTGACTTCCTAAAAAAATGATTATTTTGTTAAGATGTTTTATAAAACCAAACTGTATATTATATTGTTGAGATGCCGAACGAGCATGTTTTGGAAGAAAAGTTTATAGTTTAAGTTATTCGTCTCTGGGCGTGGGATATACATGTTCACAAAATTCTTTTTGCTTTTTTAAGTCTTTAAATTATCTGTTAGTGGAATTTACAGGACCCCAACTAATGAATTAATTATGTAACTTATTAATTACATAATCTTTCTAAATTATATAGAGACCATAGAGTTCTATCCATGCCTGCATGAATGTTCAGGTAGTCAAGTGGCCTCAAAAAGTAGATCTAAAGAGGCATACACCCTAAGAATTTTTTTAAATGTTGGAAGCAACTACCCAAGTGGTTTCCAATATACCACAGGAGTTCTTATGCCTTTAAGACTACACTTGCTTAACTGCATTTAATAACAAGCATTGTTTTAATGTGAACTGTTTTTATATGTTTTGTCAGTTATTTTTTCTGAATTATGGAAACTAATTATGAGAAATAATAGGTTCTTTTCACCTCTTTAATTTAATAAAGAATATAAAAGCTTATAAAATAAATAGTACAGATATCAGTAACTAGATAAGTACAGGAAAACCACGATGCCATGTCTTACGTAACTAAGCTTATTGACTAATGAAGTCATCAATAAATACCAATACATCACATACTGAGGGAAGAAAAAACAAAATAGATGCATTTCTCCTGGTAAATATAGCCCCAACCTTGTTCCAATGCTACTGTCAGCACAATCCCTGACCAATAGCAAAGAACTATGCCACAGGGTTGCTGCCTACCATTGTCTACCCCTCCTCCCATCCCTGCTGGTGTGATATCATTGCAGGACTACTAAAAAGATTTAAGTCAATCTAGAGTTTGGAAAAATAATACAAAATGAGAATATAGTCTCAAATCTCTAATCATATCAGGAATCAGAAAAACTCAATTTGATGCAGAAAGCATCACTACAAAGCTAGCAATTACATGAGAGGGATTGTCAATCTGTCAATCTGTCAAATAAAAGTACTTTAATGACTCAACAAGTACATGCTTGGAACAAATAGGAACAACAGGAGGCCTCAGGAGCAAAGCAAATGATATACAGAAAACCCCAAAACACATCATAGAACTAAAATACAAAATAATTGCAATTTTAAAAGACTCAATTGATAAGCTCAACAACAGAAAGAAAGAAAAAAACAAAACAAAACAGAGGAAAGAGGCAGAAAATCAATCCCAAATCTGAAGACAGGACAGAAGAAATTACTCAAGTGAACAAACAGACTGAAAACAGAACCGGGACAGGGAGAGCCTGAGAAACCAATGGGAGTATGAGAACACCAAGAAAATCCAGCAATTATGCCATCAGCGCTTCAAAGTAAAGAAGAAAGTGAGGCTGAATTTCGTATTCAAAAAACAGTGCCTAAAAATGTGCAAATCTGGCAGACAGAAACCCACAAAAGAAAACCAGCTACAAATAAGAAAAATTCAGAAGTGCAAGTCGAAACACAACCCAATCACATTTCAGGAAAACAAGACAAAAGGAAAATCTTGAGAACAACCAGGGAGAAATAACACTATCTTTAGGGAAATGATTGTTAGGACGATGGGATTTCTCCTTTGTAATATATAGAGTAGGAAGTGGTACATCGAGGAAGAAACAGGGCTGGGGTGGAGTGTTTGTCTAGCACACATGAGACACTATACTTAATTCACAGTATAGGAGGGGGAGGGAGAGAATGAACAATAATCATAGAATAAGAAACAATGGAGAGATTGGAAAAAAGAGAAAATTATTAATTTCTTGCTAGCATGCTGCTTTCAAGGAATACTGAAGGGGAAGGTGTTCTGGACCATCTCTGTAATACAGGAACTGGGAGGCACAGAGAGCAAAATCTATATATTTATACCTCATCAAAATCAAACAAACAAAAGAATGGCCAAAGAGAGTTCAGAGAGGAAAGTATAAAGCAGGGCTTCGGTCCATGAGGAAGCAGGAAGCCAGAGGGAAGAACTGAAAGGGTTAAGAATGAAAGGAGTCTAGTGGTTATGGATGCTCACCTTCCTAGACCTCAATGGAGAGGGAAAGACCTTGGACTTCCCACAGGGCAGGGAACCCTGACTGCTCTNGGGAGGAGGTGGAAATTTTTAATATTTAAATAAATTATAAAAAAACAAAAAACAAAAAAAATTAGGTATCTGGGATGCTAGAGTACAGTGTTCTACAAACAACATTTGTAATAACCAAAGAGCAATATTCAGGTTTCTGTTGTTTTCAATACCATTAATGATATTGTTTTCAACAGCTGTAGAATATGCTATAAAAAGAGGATTCAGTTTTCAAATATATATAAAAAAGAATGAAAGCCCTAGGAAGAGGCAGAGGATAAAGGATGAAATTTTTTAATGTGAAAACAGTTCACATTAAAACAATGCATGGGCAGAATGATGACACCAAAGATGGCCTGTGCCTGTGAGGACAAGCCTGTATTCTAGAGCTGTGCCTAAGCAGGCTTTGACTACTGTTTTCCTAAATAAACATGGATCCCAGCATAACAAAAGTCGGTGCATGGCTGCCTATCCATGCTTGTCTTAATTTTTATCATCAGAATAATAAAATAATAATAAATTGTCCTTCTGTGGTAGCCAATATCATAAGATCTGGGGGAGTCAGCTCTCTTTCTGGGAAAGGTTTGTTCAATGGGTAAAATAGTTTTGACAGCATCACCATTCTCTTGTGCTTCTTTTGTAAGTCAGTCTGACAACTGAAAATAAAGCCATCAGTTTTGGGGGACAGGCAGAGTTTAAGATGAAGGCAAACCCACATGTTACAGAAATCAGATAGAAGGATGGTTTCATGAAACCAGTAAAATCCGACTTAATTAAACCTATTACTAAACTACTTTTAGATTAATATGAAATGCTTTTTGTTTTTTGTTGTGTACTTTCAAGTGCATTGTGACCAAAATAACACAGTGCAAGAGAACATGCATTAAATAAGTGTACTGTAATTGCAGAATTCTTTCTCATGGCTGGATTTTTAAGCTGATTACCCCTCTCACACACTATAAACATTATATAATTTATACATAGAATATCTCTGGGCATAAAACTTTAACTGGATTTAGGATATAATTTTTGTAGACTTTTTTTTCCCAGAAGTCAAATTATTATCAAATGGCACAACTATTTTTTAATCTCTTAAATAATTAGTATCAAGCTGATTTCAAGTAAGTGTGTCCTTATTCAGCTCCTGCCAGTCACGTCTGTGGACTATTTTGCCAAATGCCTGCCAGGAGTCCATATCTCTCCTTCACTCTTGTTGGCAGGACCTTGATTTAAGTTGTGATTAGTTTAAATGAACCTTGAATATCAGTGCTGCATCTCTGGATTCTTTTTATCGAAGATACATTTTAGAAGCTCTTAGAAAATTCAATGGAAAACTTTGTTCATGTCAGTCATTTTTGTATGATTCCCAAGGACGGTGCAAAGCAGAATACACGCAAGTTTGAAATGTGAACAGTACGTTGTTGGTGCAGCTGTCTCTCTTTTTAAAAAAATTAAAGTGGAAAATCACTTGAAAAAAACAATTAAAAATATTACAGTAGTCCTTAATTTAGACTATGCGATGAGAATAATCGTGTTGGAACCAAAATAGTTTTCAATTATATGGCAAAAATATATGAATATATAAAGCATGTACTTACAAGTCAAACACCAAGTAATGGAAGCCCTCTTCCGATATACTGTCATGAAGTCTCACTGAAGAAAAGAAAAGAGAAGAAAGTTTATATTATTGTTATTGCAATCGCAATACAGAAAGTCATTCTTATGATTGAGAGCATCCCTTTATTTCAAACTAGTGATATATCAATATCATTTACAGCAAGGTCTGGGTGAAGAAAAATACAAGATCTGGGCTTTGGTTCTGATCATTATTAACTATCTGAGCTTAAGGAATTTACTTAAGTTGTAATGACATTCATATATGTACTAAATTGCTGGAATTTAAATGAGAAAATAAAAGATAATCCATATATTGCCGGGTAAATGCTGTAGAAATGTCACTGGTGATTATAATATACATCCAAAGTTTCTAGGTTCAGAAAAAGTTTTACACTTCCCTGTCTTTCCTCTTGATGTTACCCTTATCCAAGTCTTCATCAACATGCCTTGATCACCACCACACCAGAAACAGCAAGATGGACATTGGAAGTCTAGAAAGAGGTATCCCTGCCCTGACCTTCTCTTTGTCCTTGAGTTCCTACATGACCAGTGTGCCTTCTTTATTTAAGTCACCAAAAGTAGCTAAATGCATCTCTTAGAATTTTCTGGTAAAATAAATAAACCAGTTTCTCTACTCCATGAAGACTTCCCAATAGGGTAGGCTCATAAGTGACACTAGGCTGAACCTATATACGAATCCAAGGAACTCAAAACACTATTTACTCAAGCCACACATGTAAACTTAGTGCTTTATCTATCTACTATTTAGTTTGTCAATGTCCTCCTTTTCTCCTCTCTTCTCTCATTGGTGTTAATTCTTTCTGTTTGATTTTTATTGAGGATGAAGAAGGATAGAAAAACAACCAATGTGAAGGACACAACGAATTTCATAAAACTCACGAGAGAACATAAAGTTTTCTACCCAATCAATCCCGAGAAAGAAACATAGTCATATCTAGGAAGAGGAAATTTTAATTGAGAATCTCACCGTAAGCATGGCCTGTAGTCTAATCTGTAGACTATGATTTGACTAATGTTTGATATGGGAGGGCTCAGCTCACTGTGGGTGGTTCCACCCCTAAGTAGGTGGTCCTGGATGCTGTAAGTAAGCAGGCTGAGGAAGCCAGTAGCAACAAACCAATAAGCTGTATTCCTCTGTGGCTTCTGCTTCAGTGCCTGCCCCAGGGTTACTGCCTTGAGTTTCTGTCCTTACTTTCCTCAGTGATGGAGTGTAACTTGAGAGTACAAGCTGTGATAAACTTGTTATTCTCCAAGTTACTTATGGTATTTTATCACAACAATAGAAACCCTAACTAAGACACTTTGTGCAGGTCTCATTGACGATGGTGGTCACATGGAAAAAGTACACCAGGAAGAGAACTTAAGTAGACTCAAACTACAAGCATCTAGATCCAGAATCTGCACTAGGGATGTAACTCCTAACCTACAATGGCCACTCCTCATAGCACTGCTCCATCCACTTTAGGTCTCAATGTGCAACCACTGGTTTTCTAAATCCCTCTCTAGTAGCCTCTGGCGGTAGAGCAAGAGGAACTTTTCTTCCCACATTAAATTACAAATGATTATTTATAAAAATGTGGATTTCCCATAGCCAGTAGCATGAGGATGAAACCTAAAATGTAGGCAACAAATTGGGCTCATGAATTCAGTCTCAGACCTGAACACATGTCACTCTTTGATGCATGGAAGGGCAATGGACACTGTGGTGTCCTTCCTGTCTTAGCAGCTTGAATTCTGGGATACAGCTAAATCAAAGCCCTTTCCCTTCTTCAGAATACAGAACCTCCTTCTTGTCGGTATCAAGTAGGAAACATACCCCTAAATCCCTGCATCTCACCGAGAAAGCCAGCACACAGTTCCCTGTCTTTCACAAAGTCATATCAGGATCTGGGAGAAAAACTGTCACCTAATCTCAATGTTCCTATAATTCGAAAATCACAGATATGAAAGTGATTGTCCTATGATTTGAACTGTGTCAAGAATGCTCTTCAGTTTTCCAGGATCAAAGATTCGTGGCACCATTGCTTACATGTCCCCTGCTGATGGAAAGGAGGAGATTGATTTGAACGACCTGTCCTGTCCATGACTACTTGGCACAATGAAAGAACACAGACCATGGCCACTGTGTTTTCTTCAAAGACAGTGCCCAAGATACCTGCAAAGCTGGTATTTAAACAAATTGAATTAATGATACGGTTACTTTTAAAAAGTCTTTATTACTTTGGGAACTACAATAGCATTTCCATGACTCAAAGCTTGCACGTCGGCAGACCACCACTATTTTCTCCTGTTGTTTCAGAGAAAAGCTTCAAGGGCAGGTGAGCTCTTCAATATTTGGATGATTGAAAAACTATTCAGAGAATATTATTTCAGGTGCAATTTGAGAAACACTACTAGTTTCTGATCACAGCAGGAAAAATACTCTCATAGTATGATTCACTGCTATCTCAAAGGTAATCTAATCATTGCAAATGATCCTTATTCAGAGGTCAGCGGGTCACACAAGTAGGTAAAAGCCTTATTATCAAACCTATGATCACAAAGCATTTAGCCAACAAATGTGATAATGGATCAAGACAAATGATTTGTCCAAATTCAGTGTTTAGTATCACTCACATCCAAAGTACCCAGTAATTTGATGCTTGGAGCTTAATGTTGATAAATGAACGTACTCTTATGGTAGACAAATCAGCATTGTCTTTTCCTGGGATTAACTTGTGCATGTAGCTCTCCTTTCTTCCTTTTTTATGCCCTTCCTAATCTCTGTTCATTCTGTTTTGAGAATAAAACAAAATTAGAAAGACAGAGGCACATGGAATCATCAGAATTTTCCCTTCTAAACAGAGCTGTGTGAGGGTTCTCATGAGTGTATTTACATGTTTACAAATATGAGAATGGGTCAGTTTTCTTCTCTAATTGTGAACTCTTTGGTTTCATGTTAGAGTTGATCTGTCTCCACAGTCTGCAGAATTATTTTACCATTAAACATAAACTGGCTCTCATCTTTTTGCTGGCAGCTGAGAGTATTCCACATATTCCATACTTAAGAAAAATAAAATTTAACCGATTCTCAAGGATTGAAATTGTGTTTATCCACATAAAATGTTACATTAATTATTCCCTATAAATAACAGTTAATGCCTTTACAAACTAAAGGAACTGCATGGCATTCTGTTCACACAGCTGTTAGCCTGTGCCTGACTGCACGCAGGCTCTCAAAGCAGGATGGCGGCTGTTTGCCGGGCCAGACTGTATCCCATTCTTGCCTCAATTGCTCTATGACTGCCATACGCTGCACATATGGGCACACACAATTACATTAATTGAATGTTTTTAAAAGAGATATTTTAAAGATCATGAGAAAAGCATTTGAGAAAACATTAAAATACATCACTGCTTTTTGACATTTTCTCAAAAATAACATCAAGTGTAAGAATAAATAGATGAATTCTCATAAAGCAAAACAGTATTATGATCGCCTGGAATAAAAATTTAAGTTCTTTAACTTTAAGTATGGGACTTGAGCACAATGCTACTGAAGCTAAAATTCTTTTCATGGCCTAATTTTCTTCATCTCTCTACTGCATAAATTTGATGGTTTGCATTTGGAGTGGCATTGCTATTTCATTTTCCTGCCCTATGCTGCTGTATAATTTCAGTGCAATTCCAGCTGAGTGATAGAAGGGTCCATATCAGACCATGACCTTCTATGGGCTGAGAAAAAAGAAATTTTAATATGATTAACATTTTCTACTAATTTTGAGTCAATTTTATTTAAGAAATAAAAGATAAAATGTAGTTGTAATTCTTACTATGTCAGGCACAATTCGAATGATTTTCTTAAGAGTTATTTTATTTGGTGTATGAAAGGATCACGACTATAAATGTGATGGATTTTTATAGTGAATGTATATACTATAAGAAATAGTAAGGAAATATCCAGTTATGGCTAGCATGTGGCCAAGCTAGGCCCAAATTCAGCATACTGTGCATACTCCCTCAAATATACACAGATACTATAGTAGAATGAGAAATGATGCGTGTAAGGGTGAGGAGTGTGGGATGTGTGTGTGTTTGTGTGTATAGATGAGGGGTGTGCGTATGAATACACATGTATGTGTGTGTGTGTATATATATATATATATTGCTTCCTGTGTTTGTATGTTACTATGCTTGTATGGATTTGTATTTATGTGTGGATATGTGTATGCATGAATTTCTATGTGCACATACAATATGTTCATTTGTGTATGTATAAATTTGTTTGCATGTGTATGTGCATACCTATATATAGTTATACATGTTTGTGTGTGCATATTAGTGTTTATGCATTTATATCCAAAATGTATTGTTTATGTGTATACATATGTATGTATGTGTTTGTGAAGATGTGTGTGTTCGTGTACCAGCAAACTCCTCACTACCTTGCAGCAAATTAATAGGTCAGTGTGCAACACTATTTAGACAGCAGAAAAGAAAGAAAAACAGTCCAGTGCCTAAAGAAGCAAAGGTGGTGTTGAGTGAAGAACATTTTCACAAAGAGAGAAAGTCGTTCTGAGCGTCAGTTTAAGATGCGCTGACATGCAGTTTGAAGATGTAGAGAAGACATGTAAGATGCAGGGCCAGCGAAGCCACATTGGCTTTTTGTATATCATTTAATACACAAAATAGTGTTACTTTTATACTTTGGATTATGAACATAATATTGCTTCACAACCTGTATTTTTCCTGGTAGAGAGAAAGAGGGTAAGTGGGAGAATTAACGCTAGTCTAAATAGAAAGCATGTCAAGGTTACTTGTTAGGCACATCGTACTAAAACACAGAGCAGTTTGGTCAAGAGAAAGGGAACAGCAGCTTGGCATGTAGCCCAGTGGCATAAAACATACTGAGCATGTGCAGCACTCTTGGTTAAATCTCCACCAAGCCCACAAAAATATCTGCTACCATATTATCTTAGGAAGATGCATTTTCTTAACAAAATCCCTGACAGAATATGAGATTCTTCATTAACATATAAGTACTACTTCTTTATGCCTT
The DNA here is from genome assembly GCA_001685075.1 of Bramus lutescens. Taxonomy (NCBI): domain Eukaryota; kingdom Metazoa; phylum Chordata; class Mammalia; order Rodentia; family Cricetidae; genus Bramus; species Bramus lutescens. The sequence goes on along the minus strand of LOEQ01005490.1, from coordinate 122,592 downwards.
CATTTCATATCCTCTAGGAGATAAAATCAGATTTATTCATTATTATGATTTTGTGAAAATACTCAGACAACTTGCTCTGGCTCAAGTATAATGACTATAACTTGTTATTATTACACTTCTTCTGCACACCGCGAATTCAGGACTTTTCCCCACTAACGTCCTTTATGGAGATGAGCAGTCAGTCATACTGGTGGACCGAGTGAACTCATCCATGTTTGCGTCTTTTCCAGAAATACCCCACACCCCTTGGAGCCTGGCTATGAAGTCTGCTCTACATGATAAGCATGCGTGAAGGCAGCAGAGCTTTCCTGAGCTCTGTCTATGGCAGCTGACCTCTTGGAAAGCACCTGCTGTGCTAAAAGAAAGGTGTGGTTAGACTACTGAAAGACAAGAGGCCAAGTGGAGAGATACCCTGGAGAAAGAGAGGTCACCCTGACATTCCATCCCTGGCAGAGCTCAGGGCTAAATGTAACTACATGAGTGACCTCCCCTCCAACTGAGCAGAAAAGCCATCTGATGAAGCAGTCATCTCACAGATCCATGGCAAATAACAAGCAGATACTATTTCAGACCACCGAGTCTGGGATGCAGATAGTTAAGCAATGATAGACAAACGTGTAGGAAATATTTAATCTGAAACGTGTAACTTTCCTCCAACTAGAGTTCCATATCACAAGCAGTTTTCAGGGAGGAATAATAAGCTTGGCCTGGAAAACTAGCCCGAATTTCTACAGCTCTCTGAAGTTAAGCATGGTAGGGAGACACGTTGCCAATGTTAGCACAATACTAATAAAGAATTTCATAGCTAACAGATTTTATTGTGTTCTCGTAAGCACTGTTTGTCAGCTCTGACTCACAGTTCTGATTATAAATGAGGCAGATTTTGCATTTTCAGCTTTGTTGTGGTGCAAGGATGGAGGGAGTTGGATTTGGTTCACATACTGAGATGTAAAAATGGCAGCTTGTAAGCCAGAGTCCTCTCAGTGGTTTAATTATAATTCACAGCTAGAGCCAGTCCCAGCCAAGTCAGGTCATGCAACACACCAGGCCTTCCCCACGAGAGGGATGCCAACCCTGGTTTGTCTGTGAATTTTTTTAAATTATGCTAGTATGAGAACATTTAACAGTCAAATGTAAGTACTCTAGAGAAATTGTAGCAGTCATTCTTACCAGGTCTTCTAATAAAGTTGTTCCATTTAGAAAGCTTTTCAAATACAAAACAGAAACACTGAAAAATTATTCAAAGTCTAACATTTGTTAAAAAAAAACCCTGTAGGGAGATCTGCAAATATATCTTGTTTTACTTAATCTCTGTCTTTCTATAAGTAATATAAATTAACAAAATAGAATCACTTTTTATATTTTTAATTAAAAGATTTTAATTAATTATGTTTGAAAATATACATAATCCATTTCCTTGGCATACAGGTCCAAGGACATGGCTTATTTTATTTTTAGTTAGTAAAATATAGCTAGATGTAAGTACTGACACACACACAAACATTTTTACTGCTGTATTGGGGTTGTGGTTTAAGTCACTAACATCTATCTGTACTTTGTTTTCCTTTATGTTTCTTTTTTTAACATTACATTTATAAATTGGAACTTTGACTGCATTGGTTAAGGTTAGGCACAAAAACCATAATCTGCTAAATTTGGATATCTGAACACATGGATTTCTTTTTTTCTTCTTAAACTTTTTTTTTGCTTACTATTTTTGAGATAAGGTCTTATTATGTACCTCAGGATAGCCTAGGACTCACTATTAGGCTTCTCCTATCTCAGTTTATGTGTGACACACAATCACTTTTCACCTCCTCTACCTTTAGCAGCCTGGCCTTTGACATAGTTCAGGAGCCTCTGAGCTCATTTCTGTTCTTCTAGCCTGTCCTCTCTCTATCAGAAGCCTGAGGATCCTTAAGTCTGATTATTGTCTGTCAGCTCAGAACCCTCCAGGGATTCTCCTTTGCCTTTGTGCAGCAGCCCAAACCCAGTCATGTCACGTCCCTCCATTACCGTTTCTGCCTCTCCTACTGCTCTCCCTTGGACGAGTATACTCCTGGTCTCCTGGGTGTCTCTGGAGAACTGACAGGCCGTGGCTTCATCTTTAAACTTCCTGCCCCCTCCTGAAAATCCTTCTTCCTGATACTTTCCCATGGCTTTCTGTCTCATTCCCTTCCAGCCCCCACTCCCGAGCTTTTCATAAGACCTGCTTCTTACGGCTTCATTGAGACACTGCTGTGTCCATTTGTATATGTTTTACGTATGACTTCTTTCAAGGTAGGATGGCAATGTTTAGTCTATGCTATGAAGATTTACTTCCAGGAAGCAATCTACTAATTATCTGGCCCTTTACATAAGAGCATGTTGACCACTGAAGGGAAGACAAGAACGGGTAAAAGACGGAGGAGGCCTGGGAGAGGCTATGGGGAGGTATGACCACCTACCTGTGTGGTTAATTCTACACCTAAGCAATGATGGTGGGAGATAGGAAAAAGTGAGGTTCTGTCCTGCAATGGTTAGCACACTGAACGAGGATAGAAGATGGAAGGCAGGAGCAGTCAGTTGCTGTGCAATTAAACAAAGAAGGGGACTTCCTAGGAGAATGGCAGAAAACAGCTGTACTAAGAAACGTCAAATGTGGTAAGTGAGCAAATGCACTTCAGAAGGGGTGGGAGGATAGATGGCGAGGAGGCCGAGGGAGGAGCTGCTAGCAGTCATTTTACAAAACCAAAACACTGTAAGGAAACAGCCACCCATCTCTGGACTGAAGAGCGAAGAGCAAAGAGAAAAACAGCATCCATTGCTTAGCACTGCAGAAACAGCAGCCAAGTCAACGACAAGGCAGGCCCAGTCATAGGGACTCAGGAAGGGACATCCAGAAAGTTTGCAAATATGTTCCCCAATGTATTGAAATTTAACCTCAACGCAACACTACTGGGTGTGGAGCCTGTTGAGAGCTGAGAAGGCCATGAAGGTGGAGAGAATGGACTGACACCATTATTATAGGACAATATTCTTGCTATTAAAAATGGAGTTAAATGCTCCTGCTCTCCCACACTGTTCCTTTGCCTTTCTGTCATGCGATACTTGGACTTCCCAACAACCATCCCTATGAGCTAGGAAGTTTCTGATCAAAAGAAATCTCTCAGACTCATGTAATATAATAGCAGCATAAAATGGACTAACTCTGAGACTATTTTCATTTTGTATGTTGAATGTGAAGTTCACCCCAAGGGCTCCTGTGTTTGAATGCTTGGTTCGCAGCTGGCGCCACTATGGGGGAAGGCCATGGAACTCAGGAAGTAGGTTAACTGATGACATCCACTAGAGGCAGACCTCGAAGGCTGTTACCTGGTCTCACTGGATCCAAGCATCCTGTTTCACACTTGCCACTGGGATGTCACAGGTGCCAAGAACAGAAGACTGTCCCAGTCTCTGTGACTTCCTCCCAGATGGACAATATCCCCTAAACTGCCGGCCATAGTAAGCCTCTTCCGTCAAGGCATTCTTGTTAGTCATTTTGTCACAGCAATGAGGAAAGTAACTATTACAACTATTAAGTCAGGTTCAGTATTTCAAAATTAAAGGGAGGTGAGATCCACTAAAACTTAGCAATTTCCTCAGAGTCTAGAAAAATTGCTAAAGATTCGTTCATGCAGATAATTTTTCAAAATTACTTCCTCTTTGAAGAAGATACACTTTTAAATGTAAAATCTGAGGGCTGTGATGTTCTGCTCCTTGACTACCGTAAAGCCTTAGGGGAATCTCAGTCTTACTGAAGTATTATTATGAGTTTTACACCTTTGAGCACATGTATCCACAGCATCACTTTATCACACAGTGTTCACATGGTGTTGTTATTCATGTTATAAAGATGCTATGTCTTGATACTTTCTGAATGCTCATTTTTGTTGTTTTTCTTTCTGGTTCCTATTTGCCTCAAAAATATATTTTCATTTTTTTCTCAGTAAAACACTCATATGACATTAATTGGGTTTTTTGTTTTTTGGGGTTTTTTTTGTTTTTTAGATGTAGATTTGCTTTTCTGCTGGGCGTGGCAGCACATGCCTATACTACCAGCATTCAAAGGGAGGACACCTGGGATAAATAAAGAACCTCTGACCAAAAGAACAGCAACAAAAGAAAATGTTCCATCTTTACTCTTTTTTCCTTTTTTAATTGTTGTTATTATGCTACATATTTTTCTCTGCTCCCTTCCCCTTCTCCCCTCTCCCCTTATCACATCCTGTCTTTTTCTCTTTTCTATTTATATCCATCCATCTCTCTCTTAGGGTCCTCTTTGTTGTCTAGGTTCTCTGGGGCTGTGAATTGTAGGCTGGTTTTTCTTTGCTTTATGTCTAAAAGCCAGTTATAAGTGAGTACATATTATATTTGTCTTTCTGGGTCTGGGTTACCTCACTCAACATGATGTTTTCTAGATCCATTCATTTGCCCGCAAATTTCAAAATATCATCTTTACTCTTAAAGCAAAATATTTTGTCAGGGATCCTAAAGAAACAACAATATTAGGAATAATAAGTATTGTAAGAAATTATTTTAGCTCTGTAGTCTTAAGAAGATTCTCCACTCAGCAACACTAAGGCTCTGGGTTAAATTGTTTAATGAGCTGGACAAATGGTCACAGCTAAGATTTTAAAAAATAAACAGTACCACATCGATTGGAAGTAAAGTTCTTGGGTGATACATTGTTTCAGTCATTCAGAAAATTTTCTTGAGGATTATGTTGTGGTGTGTAGACACCAATAAGTGAGTAAGGTCTCAGTCCCCAGAGTCTCTGGGACAAACTCCCTTAATAATTTTGATTCTATATTCTAAATTCTTAGATCTGAGGCTTAATCCTTTTATAGGAATTTCATTTTTTAATCTTCCTAGAGCATCAGTATTGCATAGCCAACAGTATAAATAAGACACAAGTTATAGCTGAATAAACTAGAAAAATATCTTCACGTAGCTGCTATATCAAATGCCTTTACACACAGATAAGGACTTTTCAACGAAATAATTTCATTGCCTTTCAATGTTGTTACTTCTGAATTAGCCTGACATTTAGAAAAGTTAATAAACTGTTTAATCTGAAAGGTAATGGTAAGCAGCCATTTGGTGTCCTCACTGACCGGCCTTGGATTCACTGAACAGGAAGTAGATGCTGTCCTCTCAAAACACAGATTGTACTTTTCACTGGCAGGGCTCACAATTCTTTGCTTCTTACTGACTTAAGGCAGGGAATGAACTCCTTAACATGGCCCAGTTATGCTACAGTTTATCACCCAAACTGGGACACTATGAGAACGCAAGAGAACGACTAATTTTACATCAGTAAAGCAGGACGGGCCCTGGGAGAGTGGCTAAAGAATCACCCAGTCTTGCCTTTTGTCCTCTGGTCTCAACTCATCCACTCACGCTCCCTCCAACATCAGGGTCCTCACCACACAGGTTCTCTCGGCCCCTTTGGCCTTAATTCACACCTCCACTGCTGGTTCTTTGGCTTGGTCTTCTACTCAAGTTAACCTGTCTATCCTTACTAACTTATTTTCCACAAACTGCTGATTCTAGAGTGTCTCTTTGTCCCCTGAACCAACTCCATTGCCATGACACCTGTCATTTATAGAATTGGACACACTGAAATACTTTTGATCCTGTGGCCATTTACTTAATATTGTCTTCCTTGATTGTTTTCACAAGACTCATGCAACCTAGTGAATATTTTTAGACACCTCTGTTAAAAAAATGAGCAATATATATATATATATCTGTAGTAATAAGGGGGGGAGCGGGCCCTGCTTTTCGTCCAGCCCAGCTCCCNTAACCAATGAAAGTAACACAGACAGATGACCCTCCTACATCATATATATATATATATATATATTTCAAAAGCTATAGCAGAATAAACATATGTTTTTAGAATGTCATAGAGAAACTGTATGAGTTGATCATCCAGGAATTATTTAATTCTTAGGCCTGTGGTTCTCAACCTTACTAATGCTGTGGCATTTAATACGGTTCCTCATGTTGTGGTGACTCCAAACCATAAAATTATTTCATTACTACTTCATCACTGTAATTTTGCTACTGTTATGAACTGTAATGGAACTATCTGATATGTAGGGTATCTGATATTCAACCCCTGTGGGGCTCCCAAACCACAGACTGAGGATGGCTTCTCTAGAAAAAGAATCTTGTTTTATATGTAGTTTCATAATTTGTCATCAATTAAGGCTCTAATCAGGAGTCTACAACAAAGGCCTATAACCTTAGTGCCTACTTTTGTATAAATCATGCTTATGATATTCTTTTTTATATTTAGGGAGTTGTAAAACAATCAGAAAACAAAACAAAGCAAAAAATAGAAGCTACACAACTGAGATGTCCACAGCCAACAAAGCCTAGAATATTTACCCCTTTAAAGAAAAGTCTAGATTATGATATTTTACAATTGGGAAGTCCATGATGAGGCAAACAAACAACTCTCCAGGATTACAGCTCTACAGTATGTAAAGCCATGATCAGTTTAGTTTTAAGCAATCCTGTGCTGGCTTGCTTTCTGCTGGAGATTGAAACCTTTTCTGATATTCCTATAATTGTACAATCCCAAGATTTCCCTCAAAAATCAGTTAAGTGAGTCTTATGTAATAGATAATATAACTGGGCATCTCATATTTCTATATGTAGACCTATATGCAGGTTCAATTGTTCTAATTGGGGAGCAGTGTTTACATTATAGAGATGTACTATGGTCCACTTAGCCAGTCATCAGGACTGTTTAGTGCTGAGGACTTAACATAGGACCTTGCTCATGTCAATGGTGCCTGTTAATTGCATATACTATCACTGAGTCTATCACCCCAGGTTGTTTAAGGCCTAGAATGTCACTCTAGAACTCTTCTGTTCAGTTAATTTCTGCTGCTATGGCAAACACCATGACCAGAAAAAAAAAAAACTTGGGGAGAAAGGGATTATTTTGCTTCTACATCCTGATCACAGTTCATCATGAATGAGGTCAGGGTAAGAACTGAAGGCCGGAACTGGAGGCAGAAACTGAAGTTAAGATCCTGAAAAAACACTGCTCACTGACTTGCTCTCCACGGCTCTCTCCAGGAACTCCTGCCCAGGAGTGGTACCCACAATTGCCTGTGACTCCCATGATAATAATTGATGGAGAAAATGTCCCCAGAGACTTGTCTATAAGCAATGATAGAGTCATTTTCTCAATAGAGATTCCTCTTCACAGATGACCCTAGGTGTGTCAAGTTCACAAAGCCAACCATCCAGCTACCTTCCTGAAGTTCAATAGTCAGTCATTCAAGGATCCACAGGGAGGACACCTTCCTTGTTCATTCCTGCCCATCAGGCCTCCATTCAGACAGAATGAAGGAAGGAGAGTAGTAGAAGTTATATAAAGCAAAACCATGACATCCTGAGAAAGTTTAACCATCCTGTACGTAACAAAATCTGCTGGCCAGGTTAAAAGAAAATCAGAAAATAGCAACTCATTGTGGTACAAGTCTTTACTTCTAAAACTCAGGAGGCATAAGCAGATAGATCTCTGAGAGTTTGAGGACAGCCTGGTTTACAAAGAGAGGTCTAGGTCAGGCAGGGCCAAATAAGAGCCTATCTTAAGAAAAATGAAAGGAAGGAAACTTCCTTCCTTCCTTCCTTCCTTCCTTCCTTCCTTCCGAGAAAAAAAGAAAATTAGAAACTACATCAAATCCCAATTAGAAAGTACCAAATAGAACAATGTATTGAATATAAGATACACACAAACATAAAAACTAAATCTTAAAACATAGTTGATTTTGTATAGATCAACTATGTATATAAACACCCCCCAAAATAAAACAAACAAAAAAAGGAAAAAAAACCCTGGTTTTTGTTTTTAAGTGTTTTAATCAGTAAAAATGAACTTTTTTGTTTACTTGGTAAGAAAATATGGCTGCCTTTCTTTATGCTTTTATTTTTATATATAAATATACTAAGCATCTTTCTGTTCTTTATTGGCCTGGTACACACAAGAGAATTCACTGGGCAGTCAAGATAGTGGCACTCAAAGTCATTGAACTCCTAAACCTGGTATCAATACTCTCTGGGAATAGTATATTTTAGCATATATAGCCTTTTAAGTAAATGCACTATGAAGGAACATATTGATCTGGTATTGGTCCACTGGTGGGTTTGCTCTGAGTATCCCTTACCAAATTTTATGTTGGTATACAATAATGAACTCATGCTTCTTAAAATAAATGGAAAATCAATCCTGGGCCTGGAATGGCCTACAGTTATCATGTAGGTAAGCTAAGAATCCCCTAAAAAGTGTCTAAATTTTATAAACATTATTAATATCCTACTATCTACAAAAATGTTTTATCAAACCTTGCCTTATCTAGAAGTTTTACAGATGTCCTTGACAGGAGGACAAGAAGTAGAGTAACAAGGAAGGGGCCAGCTGCCTGGCCTGCCAAATCACCAGTCTGGTGATCAATGGAGCAGACACTGGAGAGTGTAGCAAGATCAGTCTTATATTCCAATTCATTAAGCACATCTTCTTTAATATGGAATAAGTAGTCTAGAATAATGAAGACAGTTTGCAGCAACTCAGTAATGAGCCGTTGGTGATGAGCTTGTTAATTTTTGCAAAAAGTATTTACCGAGCCCACTGATTGTATAAAATATTATACATAGTGGTAAGCATAATAATGACTGATGCCATGAAGCTGATGCTCAAATGTGGGAAGACTGACTAAAGTAAATATAAAGGTAGGAGTGGTAATTGGTCTGGACAACAATAAAGCAAGAGAACAGAGAGTATGGGGAGGAGGCAGACAGAAGTAGTTGGAAAATACAAGATTGATAAAGTGAATTCTAAAGGGAGACAGAAGGAAATGTAGACAACAAGCTGTGGGATGCCTCTGAGAAGACAAGACGTAAGCTAGATGGACGGCACATGCAAAGGTACAAGAAAAAACCACGTATGACCTGATGGAGAGCGCTCTGCAGTAGAGGCCACTGTAGGAGATGAGGTCAGAGCTGTGCCTGTGTGGAAGGATGTCCGTCCACAGGGCTTTTGTGGGGAGTCTTATTAAGGGCTTTAGCTTCTCCCTGGGTAAATGGCAATTCCGTGTAGGGCTCTGAGGAGGACATGAGGTATTTCGCTTCTTTCAAAACACAACAAGAACAAGAACATGACTGAAGTGTGGAAGGTATACTCTGACACCTGTAACTTTCAGATGAGGAAGGGACGTAACCTTGAGCGTGGTGTCCATGTCCCTTGGACATGACTAAGAGGGTGGGGTGAGGGAATGAAGAAAGAAAAACACAGACAGAAACATTTGGAATCAGGTAGTCTGGACTCTCAACTGGAGAAACCACAACACCCTAGGGTTCTGCATATTTACTATATAGAGTGGAACAGAGGTAGGGTTATTGCATACATCCAGACAAGAAGGTAGGGTTACAGAAAAATAAGGAGGTGTGGTTTATGGTATGGAGCTGGCTTGCGGAGGCAGTTTTATCTGCTCTTTGTAGAAACAGTCTCTAGGCCATAAACATCCAAGAGGAAGGAAAGCAATTGAGGACACATTCTGCACACACTGTCTACACAAGGACCTGGTCCCAGAGGAAGGCGTTTTTCTATGTCTCTGAACCTCCGCCCAGGAAGAAGGCTTTGCCATTCCTCCATGGGTCTGAGGTTCTTGGGTCTTTAACATGGCTGTGCCTATGTCAAGAGTCTGCATTCATGTCTCTCCATCTCCTCTCCCTACAGCTCAGGATACAGATGATTAGCTGATGAGACCTCACAACAGACTTGAAGTGGGGTATTTAATAATATGGCTTCAAGAGTCTTAGTCTAATTATTACACTGGAAGAGCTGAAGCCAAGGGTACAGAGTCAGAAAGCATTCAGTAAGGTTCTGACTTGGTCTCTAATCTCAGGACTATATAGGCGAATCTCTCCATTCTTCACTCAGAATCAGGAGAACAAAGCACAAACAGTCCACTGGCATCTAACTTCACTCAGAAATGTTTCTAACAGTACCAAACAGGTAAACCAATAGTTAAGCTTCCTGTGGGATTTTAAAAACAAAGCTTCTAAATAACAACCTGCAGTTTCATCCTAAATCAAAGTAGAAAATTCTCATCTGGAAACATTACATCAGTTCTTTTCACTTTTTTTGTTCATAAGGATTTATTTTTATTTTATGTGGATATGTGAGTGCCTTTGTGCCCATGAAGGCCAGAAGAGGACTTCAGACTCCTTGGAATTAAGGTTTCAGACATCTGTGAGCTGCAGTGTGGGTTCTGGGAACAAAACCAGGCCCCCTGCCAAAAAAGCAAATATTCTTATCTGAGCCATTGCTCCACATCCATTAGTTTTTGTTAATTTCCGGTAGTATTTTGATATTCACTTTAAAAATAAAGGAGGTGCAAAAATTTCTTTCAAAATAATTATGATGCTAATGAATATATACACATTTCTATACAGAAATATATTCACTTGCAGTCTTGAAGTGTATTTCTGGGATAGGGTGCTCGCCCAGCATGCTGGAGGCTCTGGGCTCTATTCCAGCAACACACACACACACACACAGAGAGAGAGAGAGAGAGAGAGAGAGAGAG
>LOEQ01005490.1:89685-111949 GCA_001685075.1 Bramus lutescens | reverse complement strand
GAGAGAGAGAGAGAGAGAGAGAGAGAGAGAGAGAGAGAGAGAGAGAGATGAGCATATTGGGCGATGGGGAGAAAGAGAAAAGGATTGTTTCCATGAAAGTGGAGGCAAATTTGCTTCTTTGGTTCAAATTTTTATTCTCTATCACATTTAACTACAACAAATTCAGATAGTTTAATGACCCTTAGTGCATGCAGTTGTTATCTACAGAAATTCTACATTGTCGTTGTGAACACTGAATTAGTAATGCTAAGCTGTAGCTTCCTGGAAAAACACATGATTAGCATCCTATAGGCCTGGATCATAATTTTTTTCCATATAATCAATATATAGACTTATTTTATTTGTGTCTCTGTACAAAGATAGCTCATTTAACACAAATTATTGACACACTGACATTGAGTTCTGTGGCAAGAACACCATAAGTTAGTTATACATGTGAAACTTAGCTGCCATATCTATTTTCTCCATAAGGCACATAGAAGCCCTCTTGAACTGAGAAACATTACGCATGGAGCCCCCTTCAAATAGAAAGATACCAACAAAAACACATTGCATTCCACAGCAAGTAAAGAGAGGATGTGTTATTTAAAGCTAACACAAGGCAGAGGGTTAGAACTCAGTGGGAAAGGACACAGACTTGGGATACTTCAGCACTTCATGGTTCCTGTCTGTGAATGCCCGTGAGTGTCAATCAAAATCCTTCACACACTAACAGAGCTGTCAATAAGTCCAAAACAGGTGACCCTGCAGGTGTTGAATCCACAAGCAGCAAGGGTCAACTGTATTTTCTGTTCAAACACACATGATCATTGCTTTTAGCTCTCCATAGTTCTCTGGTTTTGGACACAATGATCAGCATACTATTAATTAATAAATACAAATACTTAGTTGTGGGTGAGGAAATTAAACAGGGCTGGTTAACTATTCATAAATGAAATTTTCTAAAAATAAATTACTGCATAACCCATGTGCTTTGTAAACTTATGGTTTTTGCATTTGAATTTGTAAATGTTTAATATTTCATGGATAATCGTAAATACTATAAAAAGACTCTATTACTGGCAGATTAAGCTACAGTTTAAAACCTACTCTAAGATTAGTTTTCATACAGGAAAGACACATAAAAATAGAATATGATATATCCTTGATAATATTAGAAGGTCACCTTGAATATGAATATGAACTATCTTTGACATTAATGTGTAAATTATGTTTAAAAATGAGCAGGAAAATGTAAGGCTCAGGTGACCTCCCTTTTGGATTCCTGCCTCGCATCAGTGAGGTCCACCATGAGTTTGGTATCTATCACCCCCTCTGATCCTCTCAGAGGACTTATCTTCCCTGCTACAAAGCCTCTGCATGTTCAAATCATTTGTCATCTCATGACAGATTTAGGGCTCACTGGAAAAAGCACCTTTCCAAAGATGATGCTGTAAAGACAGCGGTGGAAAGGAAAGATCCATCACACAATGAGAATGAAGGCCACGCTCTGTCCAGCAAAGGTGAGTTTCCCTTTGCTTTTTATTTTGAAAGGGTAATAAAATTTTAGAAAATGAAATGTTAGTTCAGCATCATTTTGGAAAAAAAAACATTCAAAATATCTCTCCAGCAGCAAACTTTCAGAAATCCTGTGTAGTAGACTGAGAACTTGGGTCCAGTGGCTGGGCTGGGCTTCCCCTCCACGTTACCCTTAGTGACAGCAGAGTCAGTTGGAATAGCTTCCCACTAGCCTAAAGTGTCTACAATTGGATAAAACATCAACAGTGAAAGAATATTGACAACCATTAGAGACCAAGGTTTATTATGTGAAGCCATGTGATTCCCTGTGATATTGTGCATTAAACATATGCATGCACACGCATGCACACACACACACATGAGAGAGAGAAAGACAGAGACAGAGAGAGAATGAGATAGAGAATGCCAAGTATCGCACTGAACAGTGATACTCCACGATAAACACACCAGAGTCATCTAAACGAAAACATTTATATCAGAAATTACTAGAACAATTTTGAGGTGATCATGTGAGCCATATACAATCTGACAACAAAATAAAACAACAAAAACAGACTTGAAACAATTTCAAAATTTTAACAGTTAAGGCAAAGATGGCGGTACCTTGACAGAAGTACTTTTCAGTCATCTAACTCATACTTGCTAACTTCATTTTTTTCAATGAAAAACGATTATAGGTTGGAAAGAAGGTTTATGAAGTAAATAGCTTGCTGTGCAAACATGAGGATATGAATTCACATAATTCATAGAAAGACAGGAGCAGCAGTATGTGTCTGTAATCCCTGAGCTACTGTGGAAGACAGGAAGCAGAGATGGGAAGATCTCTTGATGCTCCCAGGCCAGCCAGTATGAACAACAAAGAATAGAGAATGAGGATAGATGCCTAAGGCTGTTATCTGACCTAAACATGTGCATTGTGGCACAAATAATGGCTTTCAGTACAACATATATTATACATAATTACTCAAAAGTTCGGGCCCTCAGTATTAGCATTATTGAATTTACTCAATAATGGAAAAATGATGTATCTCTTAAGTTCATTAGATGATAATCATGTCAAATAAATTCTCTCTTGTCAAATAAATTATGTTCTTTTTATTTTATTGAGCCATACATATTTCTCTGCTCCTCTCCCTTCCTCTCCCTCCCCTTCTACCCTTTCCCATAATCCCCATGCTCCCAATTTACTCAGGAGATCTTGTCTTTTTCTACTTCCCATGTAGATTAGATACATGTATGTCTCTCTTAGGGTCCTCACTGTTGTCTAGGTTCTCTAGGATTGTGAAATGTACCCAAAGGATGCTGAATTGTACCACAAGGACAGGTGCTCAACTCTGTTCATAGCAGGATTGCCTGTCATAGCTAGAATGTGTAAACAACCTAAATGCCCCTTGACCAAAGAATGGATAAGGAAAATGTGGTACATTTATGGAGTATTCCACTGCAGAAAAAAATAATGTAATCTTGAAATTTGCGGCAAATGGTTGGATCTAGAAAACATCCTATTGAGTGAGGTAATCCAGACCCAGAAAGACAAATATCATATGTACTCACTCATAAGTGGCTTTTAAATTATGTTCTTAAAACAAACAAGCAAGCAAACAAATAATGATTCAAGAGACAGAGTAAAACCAAACTATGCTGCAATTTTATTTTGGTAGTTCTCGAATTCAACTTTGCTTTGGAAGACTTGCATGCAGGAAATGATGCATATCTCACAGCATTTGAAAAGCTCCTCAGTAGACATCACAATGTTGACTAATGGGAGTGACTTCATTTAGCATCATGAGGAATCAGTTCTAAACTCTTCAAAAGCCAGACAATGAAGACATACAACCAACACCACTATCTTTCTTCCTTGTCACATAATTTCATTACTGCACCAAATATTCATTTTGTAAGTAGCAAAATATGACTGTTTAGTTATTTTCAGTGGAAAGCCCTATATGCTGTTTGGCTGTAGGGAGATGGGAGAAGAAGTATAAATAGAAGGTTTTAAACACCCTTAAGAAATGAACATTTTACAGTTCTATCAATAAGAGGCTCCATAAACTCATTATCCATTGTGACTTTGAATCTGCCAATCTGCCATTAATTCATTCTAATCAGGATTAACCCTATGCAGTTTTAGAGAAAATGACTTAGGCATTTGCTTAGTTGGGTCTCCAGGTTACTATATTGAAGGCAACAATTTGATATGATTCTAGCTAGTCAAATAAATTTCCTAAATTAATATCAAATATCTTCCTGCATCATTGGGCCAGTTCAGCACTAAAGGGTCCAGGAAAGCTGATGAGAAGAGAGCTACCACAGATCATCTGTCACTAACACCAGTGATGACCCCAACTGTCAGTGTCATCAGAACAAATGCTATCAGTAAAATGAGAGTGAGAACATAAAGCTCTGGTGTCTCAAACCAGCTTTGTATCATCACTCTCATTAACAGGCAAGAAAACCTATGCAAAACCTTTCTCTGGCACTAACCTAGTCTCAGATGGAATAGGACAACTACCATCTCTGATGACATGCCCATCAGGGCAACTGATTTCTGATGCCTATAATAATAGAACAGGGGTTCACTTTTAATAAATTTAGAAAGCCTACTCAGAATATAACGGGATATGGCAATTTGCCTACTTTACTTGTAGTTTGTGCAGCATGTCAAAAACGCAAAATATTTTCTTTTTCAAAATCAAAAAGAAAATATCTCAGCAAATAAAATTTGACGGGAACCTTATCAAACAATTATAACTCATTTCCATGCTATATAAATGGGGTCCAGGAGAGTTGTTTATTAATTAAAACCAAAGCACAAGTTGACGTATTCTTTCTTTATTTTTCTTATTTTAGAACAGGGACTTCAGTGTGTGTGGTTGGGTAGGTATGTATATGCACAGGTGTGTGTGTGTGTGTGTGTGTGTGTGTGCACAATGAGCACATGCACATATACAAGCAGAGCCATTCTTTATGAGCCATTTACACTACTGGCGCAGGTTCTCTCACTGGAACACAGGCCTCCCTCGCTAGGGTGACTGGCCAGTGATTCCAAGGAATCCATCTGGCTTGCCCCCCTTCAGCCAGTACTGGAATTAGAAGCTCATGCCACCATACCCAATGTTTGACATGGGTGCTAGGGATTAACGTGGATCCTCATACTAGTTCAGCAAGTGTTTACAAACACAGATCTCTCTCCAACATAAGTTGATATTTATTATGAAGCAGATAATACTTTTATTAGGTTAGTAAAAACTGAGGTTTACTATCTCCTATCACTAGTATTATTTATCAACAGAGAATGGCTCAACCGAAAACATATAGAACTATATCAATGGTTGTATACTTGGTATGTGTGTGTGCATGGGCACGTGTGTGCGCGCTAACATGTGTGTATGTAGTACAGTTTAGGGCATCAACCAGAGTCTTGCATATGCCTGGTAAGAACTCTCCCTCTGGGGCATGTGGCTGACCAGTTCACGATTTCAAACAGTACCTAGAATCACTGCAATCCAACAGTGGCTAACATTTTCTCACCTCTGCGAATCTGCTAGCTCGTGACTTTGTATGCTGTCTATAAGATAGCAAGCTTCTGGAATATATGAGCTTCTACTCATTTCTCCCAACTCAAATGCATAAGAATAAGCTGAATGTCCTAGAAGGATGTCTAGGTCAAAATCAAATGCTGCCTTTGCTTTTCCTTGGAATAACAGTGTCAGAGATGAGTTGAGTACAGAGGGTAGCATGAAAGTGTAGACCATGGACGTGATGGCAGTTATCAAGAATCTGAAAAATAATTTTCAAGGGAGCCAGTCATTCCTCAACACTGAATGAGAGGACAAGCGTCCTGCATGACAGCAAGCTTTTCTACGACAATGCTGAAAGCAAAATGCCTTTAGAGGTTAATCTTATTTGGGCATTTTGAAGAAGACTATAAAATAACAGGGCCCCAATGATGGACTTGCAGATACACTACTTACATAGTTGAAACAGTATTATTTGGAGTTCAGAGTGTGAACAGCAGGCCTGCTTATAGTCTTCTGTCTGGATCTTTGACTCACAGAATAGCAGTGGTCAACCTTTTCTTTTTTTCTCCACTTAGAGTTTAAATAATGCGTTTGACTACTCACACTCAAAGGTATCCTCACTGTGGGTACCACAGTGACGTAGTTCTCTTCAGATGGCTACTTTTAAAGTCTATGATTCAAAAAGTATAATACAAAAAAAAACACCAAAAATTTGCTGATACAGGGAGACTAAAATCAGCAATGTAGAATACATCATGGAACACGAAGTCCAATAAATACAGCAGCCATGGCTCCATGCCCAATACAGCAGCCATGGCTCCCAGTCCACTACAGCAGCCATGGCTCCAAGTAATGTCATTTGTAAATCAATTAAAAGCAGCATCCAGACATACCACACACTCATTCAGTTAACCGAACATAATCAAATTACACTTCCAGGGGGAATTAATGTCACAGTATGTTTGGCCATTACTGCAATTGTCATTTCTAACAGGATAAACAAAACCATCTCAGATTTCCTCAGCTGTCACTGAAAGCCAGAGCACAGACGTGATTGTGATTCTGACAGCAGAATGCCTGGCAGTAGTTCCAGCTGGTCTGTGTACACAATACTTGAAGGCAAAGTACTCGGTACCTCTGTCATTTTTTTTGTACCCCGTATAGATGAACGTAATAAAAAGTACCTGCTCAGGCAGTTGTTTAGATAAGAAAAGCTCAAGAATCTTATAGAGCACTCAGCATTGGCTGATCTATATGTATATATATGCCATGCATACATACAGACAGACAGACATATATATGCATCCTAAACATTTTAGTACTTGTTATTGGGTTCAAATATTTAGGATTAAAAAAAACTGGAAAGAGTTACTAAACAAACTGCATAAAAGATACTTGGGAGGCTGGAGAGATAGCTCAGAATATGTTTTAGTTTACTTTCTATTGCTGTAGCAAAACACCAACCAGAACCAATTGGAGAGGAAATGTTTATTTCAGCTTGTACTTTATAGTCTATCACTGAGGGAGGTCTCGGCAGAAACTCAAGCAAACACCACAGAGGGATTCTGCTTGCATACTTGGTCCTGTTTCTTGCTCATCTACTTTCTTATATAGCCCAGGACCACCTGCCCAGAGGTGGCACCACTGACAGTGGGTTTGGCCCTTCCACTTCAATCACTAATAGAATTTGACTTAAAAAGGAAATTTTAAGGAGGCATTTTGTCAAATGAGGATTCTCTTCCCAGATGACTCTAGCTTGTGCTGAGATAACAAGAACAACAACAAAATCATACAATCAAAAGAGTCAGGGCCGTGGGTAAAAGTGTTCACCTCCAAACCTCGGCACCTGGAATTAATCCCCATAACCTAAATGGCAGCAGAGAACTGATTCCTTAAGTTGTTCTCTGACCTTGTACTCAGGTACATGCATACTCAAATGCAAGTGCATGCATGAGTGCACATGCACGCGCACACGCACATACACACAGATATATATAAAGAGGAATATTTTTAGAGAAAATAGTTATTCACTTTTTTCGTAGTTTTATTTTATGTGCATGGGTACTTTGTCTGGATGTATGCCTGTAAACCATATATCTATCTGGTGCCCTTAGAAGCAAGAAGAAGATGTTGGATACCTTGGTACTGGAGTTACAAAAGGTTGTGAGCCATCATATGGGTGCAGTAAATGGAACCCATGTTCCATGTTCTCTGGGTTCTCGGCAAGACCCATCTTACCAACTCCCTTTTATTCATTTTTAAAAAACAGAGTCTCAACTCTATTAATAAAGTTTGAAAGAAGATTGACAGCCATTCTTCAGTTTTCTACAATGTCATTCAGAAAAAAAGCAGGGTTCGATTTTTCAAATTTTATTTCCTTCTTTGATCCTGTATGTCTACCCACGTTTTTATTGCATGTCTTTCAGAACAAAGTTTGGACTCTGGGCTCCGTCCACTTCTACCTCCTGACAATTTCATTCAAGCTTGTCTGAAAAATGAAGGTAAATGCCTGTAACAGTGACAGAGATGCCTCCCAGGAAAGAATGCTTTCAAAGAAATGTGAAGTAGACAATTAGTAATGACTTATTGAAAACTGGACAGCACAGTTTCTTCTACATTCCTTTGATGTGGAGCAAAATTGGTAAGCAAAATCCATAATTTTAACAAGGAGAAAAAAAAACGAAGAGCTATATTGAATGCAACAGGACATCAAAACCAAAACTGTCTGTTACAGCTTCAAGGGATGTCATTTGTAAATCAATCACGAGTGCATTCACAGAAATGAGAGGCTTGGGTGGTGTCTGTTTCCTGTAAAAATCTATAGATGCTGTTGTATAATTACAACCACAATGCTTTGTTTCAATGTATCAGTTCAATGAGTGCCCTGAGCGTTTTCCCAGCATTGCATGTTGGGAAACTTTCGAGGTATGAGGGGAATAAATTGAAAGCAGAACAGCCTCAGGAATAATTTACATGAGAAGTATGCAACGGAGGCCTTCTCCATTTTATCCAGAACAGAAAGCATCAATCCCCGAGACCACCAGGCCTTCATAGGCATTGGTGGGTGGTCAAGGCTCTCCTTGTCCAAGCACACACATTTGCTTATTAAGTTTTACATAATAATTACTTGTAAACTTTACTTGCAATTATCCTCACATAACAGTACATAGGCTGGATTCTAGAAAATCAGAAAAAATAGATGGGATTTTTATCTTGTAGGAGGAGCATATCAATAAAGGGGACAGGTGCCACTCTCCTGGAGAAAGAGGAGTGAACAATATAACTGAAGCATCCTACAGCATGAGAAAACACTTTTTACTGGATTTTCAACAAGACTTTTAAAAAGGGGTAACCCAAATCATTCTTTTCCTTAATAATGACTTATGCTTCTTCTCAGTAAATAAAAGTGGACATGTGTGTAAGTTTAAGTCCGAACATTTCTCTCTCTCTGAGCACACACAGTCTGGAGTCTGAATCCAGCACAGACAATGTTGGATGATGTAAGACAAACTTTGCCTCCCCTCCCCTGCCATTTTGTTGCTTGTTTTATATTTTGCAACTGCTAGGATTGAATCCAGAGCCTACTGTATCCTAGGCAAGTGCTTTACCACTGAGTTACAAAACCATACCTCAGCTTTGGCATCAACACTATTAAGATCATTGGAATAGCTACTATTAAAAATGTAAAGTAAATACAACTAGAAGCTCAAAAAGCTATTGCTCACAGCTAGTAGGCACGTGGGTAAATCCTCCATATGTGAAACTTCGTATCCTCTTAACAATGTGAGCTCAAGTTCCTTCTATCTACACAGGTTTTATTTTCAGAGATAGGGAAGGAAAACACTTATTTATGTAAAAACAAGTAGAAAATGGAAGGCCCGAGACTCAAAGTTCTCAGGTACACAAAGCTAGCAATTACAAATCTGTCCTTGGTTATAAAAATATAACACATTGCATTTGAACCCTACCTAAAAACAGAAAGTGAGCATAGTCTAGAAGTAGAGAAATATAATGACATAGGACATAAATGTCAGTGCCTTTTATCCATTTTAAGTGAGAAACTCACATTTTGGGTTTGGACTCTGAGTCTGTAGTCTATCTGTAAGCACTCAGACTAGACAAGGTGAGAACAAAGTCCTCAGCCAATGCCAGCACATGCTGGACCAGTACTATGCCTACAGGGATCTGTCCTGCCATGCCTCTTGGCAAGGCGGGCATTTGTTCTGATTGATTCATACTCAGACCACACCATTTGGTCAATATTTTAAATAGCATTTCCAGTTGCACAATGACAGCTTCTGCTTTTGCATTTCCAGCTCTGCCCTCCCTCCACCAAACCTCAGACTCCTATCCAGCATTCTTGGCATCTCAAATAAGAGGTCTGACAGTGTTTAGAGATTAATGGATGAGTAGCTAATGCTCTTCTCTGCCCTTCACAAGCTACTCTTGAGAAAGTCCATCCTTCCAGTTTCTGGGATCCTGCGACAAGTCCTAGCCTCTCTACCTGTACATTCAGCTCTACCCTCAGAACACACCCTTCATCTGAGGATGGCGACATTTCCATTGCTGCCCTTTCGGCCTGAGTCACGAATTATGGCAGCTGCCTTCTGAGTAGTTTTCTAGCCTCTGCTTTGGCCCTTGCTGTCTCCTTAGACCGCAGTGGTTAGAGTCATCTCAACCAAGAACCCAGAGCAGCTCCCTTCTCTCCTCACAACAGTCAAAGCCTTCCTGGCTGTGCAAATCAGTGCAGACAGCTGAAGAAGAAGCTGGTGCTTAAACAGAACACTCCTAGTTCTCAGAGTGCCTGAAGCTGGAAAGTCTAAGGTTTAAAGGAAAGGCGTCCTTCCTGGCAGGCTGTTGGTGGTTCTGGAAGAAAAGGTATTCTGGCCTCTTCTTTGATCTTAGAAGAATAACCCCACCCCTGATCACTTCATTTAGGTCCAGTCTTCTTCAGAAGACCCATGGGTCTGACCTCTAAAGACCACCATATTGGGGGTCAAGGCTTCAACATATGAGCAGGGGCAAATGTTCACTCCATGTTCTATCTCATGGAGACAGAAAGGTGCGATTCTCTCACAGGGTGCAGAGACTCTGGCCCCTTTCTGCTACCATTATTAAGACTTCTGATCCCCTTGCTCAATGTCATGCCATCTGGCCAGGCTATGTCTACCCTCATCCAGGCCAGTCAGGCTCCATTTCACATAACCTCCAGTGCCTGCAAAGCCTCTCCCATCTCTTCCTTAGAATATGGCTCATTATAGCAATATAACCAAGGAGCGGCTTTAAAATCTGTTCGCTTGTCAGCTTGGGTCACTGTTGTACTGAAAGTGTCTGGAAGACAGTTTTTAAAATGACAAATGAGTGAAGAAATTAATAATATAATTTTGCAGACTATATTAAATAATATAATAATTATATTATTAAAGAATAATATAATTCTAAATCCACAATGAATAGTCTGTATTTCTGTAAGCAGCTCTATATCAAAAATAGAGCAAGGCCCCATGTTTTAGTTTATAAAAGCAACAACAACAACAACAACAACAAAACAAGGAACAGGATGTGTGCTTTTAATATCAGCACTGGAGAGGTAGAGGTAGATATACCTCTGCGATTTAGAGGCCAGACTGTTTTACTCTATAGTGAGAGCCTGTCTTAAAAAAAAAAATCAAGAGGAGTTAAGAAAGCTCAGTGAGAGCAAAGTCCACAGGGGAGTTATTTAAAGTACCATTAGCCAGTTCGAGAAACTCACAGACCCTTATCTTTCTTCCCTGGGTTTCAATTGTGTTTGCTTTCACTAGTCCTCACCGAGGAAGCTAAATGTATCTTTCTGTTTCAGTGTGGGCACACAACCAACAATTTCAGCAGCAAGCACACAATAATCCAACTATTCAGCAGAGTGAAATCCATCATCTCGAGATTTACAGAGTCATGAACTTGGATGCCAACAAAATAACCCATGAGAAAGAAACCATCTGAATCCTTCTTCACAAAACATATAAAAGGATAAAAATTGCTTGGTTTTAGTCTCTAGGTTTGTTCCCAACCTTTACTGAATTGGCTGAGACAGGCTGCCTAGGTAAACCAGAGCTCACTGTTTCTGAAGCAGTTAGAAATACTCAAATCTCGTCACAGGGAATCAAGCACTGGGGCTAGTTTCCTAGGTCTAGAAGGTTAGGGTACCAACAGAAAAGGATTACTATCCCATCCTGGTCCCCTCTAACCCAGACAGACTGCACTCTGGTCTCTCTTCCCTACTCCTCCGACCTAGCACGGGCTACTTTTTCTTATTGTTTTCACGAAAAGAACTGTGTTGTGTATTCACCTCTGCCATATCCCCAACATGCAATTCCAGCGCCTGTGCTGACTAGATACACCAGTCCACTGAGCAGAAGCTATGTAAAGTAACTTTACACATTTGTTGAAACCTAATATGAATAAAACAAGTTTAGATAAGAAAGAGTATGCCTGATTAAGCCTATCATGTTGAAAATTATGGACCTTGAATGGAAACACAGAAAAAGTTCTGCCTAGAACAAAAGATCCAGTTGCATTTGCGTGTGTGTGTGTGTGTGTGTGTGTGTGTGTGCGCGCGCGCGTGCAGTGGGTACCTACATGTATGGGGGTGGTGCAAGAATCACCATGTGTAAGGGGGAGTGAGCTGGATATTTGGACAATGTGAATACGTGAATAATGAGAAGCAGGCAGGAAGCTCATTGTTGTCTTTTCTGTGGTGTGACTCTCACAGAGGGCAACGCCCAAGAAGGAAGGTTAGGAACTTATGAGATACAGAATGTGCTCTTGGTTCTGCCAGCTGCGCTTTTAGAAAACAGCTTGGAATTAGAGGTAAAAGGCAACTGGGCTAGTTTATGACATTTGCAAAGTGAGGCGTAGGGTTCTGCCTCGGTAAGCAGTTATGGCTTTTAACAAGCACTCAGTAAGGCTTTGTTCATATCTAATTTTGTAGAAGAAACTCTAAGTACTACCCAAATGCCCTCCAAATCTGCCTCGTACTCATTTCCTCCACCAGGAAAAATAACAGATAAATACAGAGACATTCCAAGGATGCAGAGCTGCGTTATGAACCAAACAATGGAGATGGCAGAACTTTTCAAGTCACTTAAAAGGTACCATTTTAATGTACTTTCTACCCTTTTCTCAGACTTCTTAATGACACTCAGAAAAAGCAAAAAAAAAAAAACCAAAACATCAAAATGTTTAGTTAGTAAAATTTGAAACTATACATAGGGGTACAAAGGGTTGGTATAGTTTGTACCATACTTTTAAGGACAATTTGTGTGATAGTCCCCGAAGCTAGAGCATGAGCAAAGTTCCTCAGATCAAGGAGCTTATCCCTGGTCTAGGGCAACCCCACATGTGAACAGATAGCACGGCACCTAAGCCACCTCAACATACCCAACACCTCTAGACAAATAAGAAAAGGAAGCTCCCTCCTATCTCTGACCCACACACCAAATTAGGGATATCAAAAAAAAGTTGGAGATGATGTCTAGAGATGCGTCTGAGACAGAAAGGAGGACACAGGTTGGGAGATGTTGTATAGCCCAAGATTTATCATAACATGTCTGGAAGCCTCCAACACCACGGTCTGGTCCTTAGCTTAGAGGAGAGAGAGAGAATGAATGAATATAAATCAACTAGAGAGAAGGAGAAGGAAAAAGAGAACATTTACCACCCAAAAGTACAAAGTAGAAAGGCACTGAGAAAGGATAGGAAAGTAAGAAATTGCAGCTGTGGAGATGGGTGTACGTGTCTTGAGACATATATAGAGAAAACAACTTTAGGAACTCAGAATGTTAGAAGCTTTCAATGTCAGGATTTTAGAATTTACCTTGAAGAACTAAGGACCTGTAGAAAGGCATTAAGAAGGGAACTGGTATTGACTCTGCCTTATAAAAGATCCCTTACTCAGCAACCAAAGGAAGCTCTAGGAAGGGCTTAGCAGAACCTGGGCTCATGAGTGTGCATTAAGAGGAAGCAGCAGCCATTTACAAGTCTTTGGTGGAAGTTAAAGGGAAAGGAATTTGATTACATAAATCCTCAAGGAAAAAGGAGGGGTTAAGAGGACACCACATCTGCAGTGTCTCTAAGGTGAAGCAGAAGCTTTGCAAGCTAACAGTAGGCCAGCAGCAGGCTTGGGTAGGGGTGCATATCGAAGACCATTTCAATATTGATATAAATCCATATGAATATTCCAGTAGGTAATGAGGACCATGTCTAGAGGAAAATGAGGAAAACCAGTATGTTAATGAGATACCCTGGGTAGATTTAAGAGGGACAGAGAGGAAGGGAAATTCATAAAGAAGGTGGGAAACAAGAAATTAGAGACAAAGAAGAAACCTTAAAAACCCAAGTATTACACAAAAGCCTGAGGCGGGGACTCATTTTCAAATCTAGAACACTGAGGAAGACTGGAGCCAAGGAGGCCCCAGTGGGTTTGGTAACCAGGAGGTGATGGAGTCACCCAGAGCTCTTTCACTCAGCAACAGGGGGGCCCCGCCAGAAGGTTTTAATGGGGTCTTGTACCAGACATTACTCCTCAAAAACTAGTGAGCAACGTTTTGAAGGTAAAGATGATGACCTGATAGTGACCACAGGCATAGTTTTGATTTGGGGGCTGTTGTAGGAGTTCCACTTGTTTGTTCTATATTGTTGTTTCTTCCCTTCCTGTCCTTAGAGACAGTCAAGTTTGTAGAAAACGTTCCACAGCTGACACAACCCTCTTTTCTTCATATACCTAATGTAGGCACTTCCTTTGCATGCTCCCATGAACTGTCCTATCTTCCAGCACAAGACAGAATCTCATGACATGGCTGGTGCCAGGTATAATTTCCCTGACATCACTCACAAGGTGGAACCTCTTGACATGGCTGGTACCACTTTATGCAAATGAAAAGCAACACTCTTACACAGAGAGCTGTAGAGCATTTGTATGGATGAGGAAGTAAACAATGGAAGGTTTGTCAGGTTGAAATGTGAACTTTGGAGTCAAACAAATGTATTTGAATCTTGGTTCCACCCTCTGTAAACTAAGCAAGCTCAACCAAATTTAATTAACATCTTTGAAACTCACAGAGTCTCCATTTATATAGGCACACAATCAGTTACCAATAGTTAAAAAAATAAAATAAAATAAAAAGGAGATTAAGTCTACCAAGACCTGAAGAGTAGTTGGGAAGAACAGTAAGATAATTAAAATAAATGTTCAAAATCAGTAAGATTCAGGTTACTACTGTCTAAAAATATACCTATCTTTCTTAAAGCTTTTATCTTCCAAATAGAATAAAAAACTGGAAGTTTGGTATTCTGTAGAATTATATTTAAAAGGTTATTTATAAAACAAAATACTACCAAGAACTCTAATAATTAGAATAATGCTATAGGTTGCTGTTGACCACTTATTGAAAATGTTATACAATTAGCCACTCACAGTCATCACTAAATTTCTTGGCTTACAAAATGAACACTTGGCTCAGGTTAAGATATACCCATAAAATAAAAGCAATAGACTCCACTTTAAAATTAAGAACGAGGAATGAGGATACCTGAAAAGAACTGTAAATTATTTTAAGACAGATTTATCATATAGAAATGAGGGGGTGGGCATCTCTTCGCTATACAAGTCAAGGATGAGAAACAATCAAAGCGCTATGAAATCCAGAGAAACGGAAAATATTGCTTGGAGATCAGTCATACTGTGTTTCTTCAGTTTACATTCATCCCAATTAGTAGTAAAAAGAAATGTGACATCTCAAGGGGAAGGGAAAAATTCTATCTTGGAGGATGTGAGACAAACAAGGCAGACAAGTCCAGTAAGGGCAGAGGACAAAAGAACAGGGTCAGGGGTAGTTGTCACAGATCTACATCACCCACAGGGCTGTTTGTGAAGTCATGCATGGGAGCTCAGGGGCCTAGCCTGCCACTGTATGGAATAAACTGTCCAGAGCCTTAGAAGTACACCTCCAGCATGAGCTGAGACAGCAGTATCAATCACTAGCGGGATGAGAGAGTCTGGCGCAGTGACAGCCTATGAGGCCTGGGACTGTGCTCTACTGCCTACACAAAGCAAGGCTTGTTCCTTTTCTGGCAGCTCAAGGTTCCTATCTATGCCTAAGCCAGTGAAAGCCTATGAGTCAGAGTCTCTCACGCTTGGCAGTGACACCATCAGCCTTTCCTTGTACTGACCATCTTGATAACCTGCTGGCTCTGGCTCTGTGCCTCGATAGGATTTGCTTATTTCTTTCATTTGGGAAATTTGTTTATACCTGGTAAGGGTGGACACATTCAGAGCTGGCTGCCCCCCTACCTCTGTCTCTCTGTCGCTCTCTGTCTCTCTGCTCTGAATGTTTCTCTCTCTTTCTGTCTCTGTCAACAACCACACTGCACATCTTGATTAAACTGCAATGAGCTTTTAAACAGACTAAAGTCAGCTTCACAAATATAAATAATACTTTCAAACGATAATAAGATTTGCCTCTTAAGAAATGAAGAGGAATATGTTTTCTTCTGTACTCTCCTAGAAAGGGCTTTCATTATTTCAAGTTATTTCATTCTGGTGTACATCCATCGCTTTCAGATTGGCTTTTGTTATATATAAAGACAAGCTCTCAGTGGGTGCCATTTTAGGTCAGTTCCATAAGAGGAGCAACTGGAGAACTCAGGGTACTGGGGGAAAGGTGGGAAAGGAGAGATTCTTAAAAAAACAAGCAAACAAAAAAACAACAGAAGAGAAGGAAAAGACAGCATCAATACAACTGAAAGAAATGAGAAAATAAATAACTGAGTGTCTTCTCTGTTTCCTACCTGAGATGGGAATGAATTCTAAATCTGGAAACAAAGTTGGCCTTGGTTATATATAGGCCAGAAGCTTAAAACTAGGAGGAAAAAGTCCAGAGTCAAAATTATCCTAGTGATATCATGTATGTATAAATTCAAAGATCATCTGAATCAAATAGTCGATTTACAAGAAACAAAAATAGAGGGCTGGGCGTGGTGGCACAGGCATTTAATCCCCACACTTGAGAGATACAGGCAAGTGATTGCTGTGAGTTCAAGGTCAGCCTGGTCTACAAAGCCAGTTTAAGGCTGGCCAGGGTCACAGGGGAGACTCTATCTCTCAAACAACAACAACAACAACAAAACACAAATAGAGATGAGCCTGGAGTGGTATTAACTTAGGCTCTAAACTAAGTCCCAAAGCCATAGGTAACCTAGGGGTGGAAGCTGAGTATTGATGCATAGAGAGATGGGGAACAGACATCTATAACTTCATCCTGGGACAGAAACTCTATTGCAAGGGTGGCACAGGTAAGCACAAATCAACCTGAAGATACAATTAAAACTGAGCGATTGAGGAAAAGCCTTTCAGGTCGCATTACCCTGAGACTCTTGAGCAGAACTAATGTACAAACTGGACCCATCTTCCAGAACAGCAAGAATTCCGAATTACAAAGCCAGATAGGTTACCACTGCAGTCATCAATTTATCTTCCTGGGGTATGTGAAGTGGCCAGGAGCTACTGAACTGTTTTTTAGAGTCAATGAGTCAAGAGAAATCAGTTCATAGACCAGATTCAAGAAACTTACACAGGAAAGTCTTCTAGACTCTGAAGCAGGGATTAGGCAAACCCAGTTCACCACCTATGCTTCGAGATGTGGCCTAGCAATGGACTCATATTTTCAATTATGTGACATAAATAAAAGAACAATATTTCTAAAGATTTATTCTTTTTCAAATATGTGTGTAGGGCTTCAACAGTTTATATGTTCCATATGCATGCAATTGCCTAAGGAGCCAGAAAAGGATGTTAGACGCCCTGGAACTGAAGTTACAGGCCACTGTGTGTTACTTTGGGAATTGAACTCAGGTTCTCCATGAGAACCATCAAATGTTCTTCATCGCTGAGCCATCTCTTCGGCCACTGAAGAATAATATTTTATGATATATAAAAATTAAATTCAGCTTTCAATGCCCATTCGTAATTCTGCCAGGAAACCATCACTCATGCCTTCCTTTATGAAATGGTATGACAGCTTTTGAGCAACACTAGTCACATAAGTGGGACTGGAGAGCCGACGCACCCAAGCTTGGGATGTTTAGTAAGAGTGGCTTCCTTGGAAAACTGAGCAATGCTCATTTCACACCAGGACTCCCAAGATCCTTTCTAGGAATCACATGCAGCAGGGCAAGCTGGTGCTAACAGCAGGGAGACACAACCAACCCTCTTTCTAGTGACTGGTTTCGCGATTTCATCTGGAGTAGGTTTTGACTTTATATTACAGGGTAGTCTATTTAAATGCTAAGTCTTTAAGAAATGTTCATCCAAGCATGGTGGCACAAGCTATAATCCCAACAATCTGGAGGCTGAGTTCAAAGACAGTCTGGAAGGGGGGTAAATCCATAACTTTAATTTATGGTTATGCTTTCTGAGAGATCATCTAATCACTTCTCTGAAGGATCAGGTAGCAGTTAGCAGCTTTAGTTGCCCATCAGATAAAAGAGACAAGGAACCATTTACACTCCTGACAAGAGGACTCAAGTTCTCTTTACAGTGAAGGAGACAGCAAAAAGCACAAGAATCTGGCCAAGAGAGACAGACTCTTGGAATGTGAGAGTAAGTAATGAAGAACAGATTTAGAAAGAAGCATGCTGACAACCACCCACCCATCCTTCTTCAAGGGCCAAACTAGAGAGTCTTCTGTTAGGTGTGGCTCAACCTTAAACCACTGGCATTCACTATAGCGAGAAGAAAAACAGAAGTCTTTCTTGTGATTGCATAAACTGGTCTTGTCATAAATCAAAATTTGTGTGATTTCTTAAACTGTATTAATAGAACTTGTTGTTACCTACATGCCTGTGAAGTAACCCCACATTTAGATGACACTACACAGGCAAATTCCTCCCTCATGGGATTTATATGCAACCAGGAGGAAAACAATCAAGAATAACTATACAGTAAACTAGTAAGAATGACAGAGAAAAGGAATGGAAATGAGAAGGTTGGTTGGGAATGCTCGCCTAGGCTAGGAGGAGAGCTGAGCTACCCGCAGCAGCCTTCCTTCGTCACCAGCAGGATGGGGTCAGCAAAGACCTGCCAGGTGAGAGGTGATGGTGAGGTTCTGGGAGAGAGAAACATGCTCAGCAAGAGAGCCAGGCCCAGCCCTGCCTCAGAACTCAGATACAGCTAAAGAAACACAAGCCGTTCACAGGGACCGGAGCAGAGTACCAGTCAAAAACAGGAGATGGCAATATCAGGATGGTTGGGGGAAGAGCAGCCATTCACGGGACATGGTCTTGCCATCCCTTGAGGACTCTGGCTTGTTCTGAGTGCTGAAGGAAGTTTCTGAGAAGGTGGTGACTGGGGTGACACTTTCAGCAGCCAGGACAATCTTTTAAAATTAAATTGGACACTGCCATCCCACTTTTCAAACTAAAATCTCCCATAAGGAAAAGCAAATAACTGCATTCAACTACTGTGCCTATTTTCTGTCTCAGAAAATATAATAATTTTTGTTTTATAGAAAAAATATCCCATAGAGGTTCACATCGCCCTCTTTGTGTTTCTTCTTTGAGTTAGCTGATCCACTCAGTTACATCGCAGAGACAAGCCACTGACTCAGATGAATTGAGGAGAAGGCATGTCAAAATTAGGCAGAAGTTTGAATTATTCTACTTTATTTAAATTAATTCTGTCACCATTTGGTACGTGACAGTCAGAGTCAGGCTTGGTATGGCTGTAATTAGACTGTTTTGCAAAAATAGAGTCAGAGTGTGTCAGTCCCCAGCTGTGTTCCCTCGGTCTCGCCTTCCACTGGACTTTCTATGCTTCAGTTTAATTAGGGAATGAATATTATTCCGAACCAGTTCACCCTGTTTGCTCTCTCCTTTATTTGAGAGAGATCTACTGACTGATTCTTCAGATATGTAAGGAAGATTCATGATTCTGGAGGTACACCAATAAGATACACTGTCTGTTGCTTTTCTATTACTGTTGCAGGTTTTTTTTTTTGAGAGCCAGGTTTTGCAGCCTTGAACCTAATAATTAATGGTTATTATATGCTGTCTTGTGCAGTGAAGGATGCCCTGCAGCATGTTCCAAAGATGTCATCAGGTTACTCCAGTTGTGACACTAAAAAATTCTTCCGTGCATTGTCAAATGTCTGCAGAAGAAGGAGAAAGTGGAGGGGCCAATGTCCCTGAAGGCTGAAAAACAAGCATATTTATCCAGAATTTAAAAATAGCTGCTTTAAAGTCTGCTTTAAGCATATCCAGAATGAAAGTAATCTAAGAAAAATATTGCTATTGCTCTTTATAAAACTTTTAATTAATCAGTCTTCTCATGTGACTATGGTCTGCACTAAAACCTAATTATACTACAGTGCTGATAGACTTACCCACATTCACTGTCTCTTGCATGTAATGGGGGTTCAGGAAATATAGATTAATGCTCTCTAGATTTCCGTGCAATTTTACCTCACAGAAATAAAACACAACTATGCAAACATACACATTTAAACAACTGTGCCAATTTGAGACGCAGTTAGCAAAGGCATCGAAGAGCAGGGAGACTAAGCCACTACTGAATGGTGCTGTTTCTGCATTCAATGTCTACACTGAGAATCTGACTCGATGCATTCACCATCTACACTGAGAATCTGACTCGATGCATTCGGTATCTACACTGAGAATCTGACTTGATGCATTCGGTATCTACACTGAGAATCATCTGACTCGATGCATTCGGTATCTACACTGAGAATCATCTGATGACTCTCATTGAGGAGTTCTCACTTTTGGTCCAGGAGAGACAGTCATAGTTGTTGCCACCCATTTCCAGAAGTTTGAGCAGTTATGTGGTGTGGTGTGCACTGTATCAGTTTCTCCTGATGTCAAACACCTTGGTCTTTTACT
Organism: Bramus lutescens; assembly: GCA_001685075.1. Taxonomy (NCBI): domain Eukaryota; kingdom Metazoa; phylum Chordata; class Mammalia; order Rodentia; family Cricetidae; genus Bramus; species Bramus lutescens. The sequence continues at coordinate 91,979 of LOEQ01005490.1, read as the reverse complement.
ACCAATGCATTCTTCTGAAAAAGTGATAATTGTTACATTTTTAGTAAACTCCCCAGTTTCTACAGGTTAGAAATCAAATCCCTTCCCTTAGGAGGTAGAATTTCTCCACTATTACTTCCAGTCAACCATCATGGATGACAAAAAAAAAAAAATCCAGTTCTCTGTACTCCGGAATGATAAGGACTTTTACAACTTAAATATTCTTAGACCGTATCAACTTCAGTGACACCTAATTAACAGCTTCTTTATAGAATGTCACTGTTACTGCATTATGGTTCCATAAGTAACTCTTGGCTCTCTGCTTGGGATCAAGGTACATGCCCCTCTATCTTTGTAGTCTTTCAGTACTTTAGCAGTAAGAGTTAGTGACTTGGCTAACTACCAGACTCAGTCAAAACTCTCTTCACTGGAAACAGTTGACAGTTTCAGAAACGATTTATATACTTTCATCTGTTTGCTTTTTTCTGCATTTGTACCATTACTCACACAGATCTAATTTTCTCTAATTCCCAAATCAAATGTGTATATAAAACCCATCTAATGATATCTAATAAAGTATAAACAAATTAACAAGTGGGGAAATTGTATTTTTAAAATCATTTAAGAAACATTTAAGAGCTAATTAAAATACAATGTTGTTTCACCAGTTCTATGTATATAAAAATAGATAAGATAAAAGCTTTTTTTAAAAAATAAATGTTCCACACAAATGCACGTAAATAGGCAAAATACTGATACTTCAAAGGCAATAATTTTGGATGTGCTTCCAAAGGAAATATTTAAAGAATGCAAGATGTCTTAGATATTGTAAAAAGAACAACATAAGACTCATTTATTTTCTCAGAAGAACAGATGAAAGACAAATACTTCAAAATAATATGCTCACAAAACTTCCACATTCTTTGGTTTTCAGGCTATTAAAAATTTCTTACTATTTTAAAACTATTTAGTGAATAAACTCATTACTAAAATTCTAAAGTTTAAAAAATGAATTATAAAAGATTTTAAATGTAATACATAAGCATACCAAACAATTTTTATGTCAATTCATGGAAAATGAATTTAAAATGTTACTTAAGTGAAACACATGAAAGAATATTTCAAGAGAGGAAACGAAGCCATTGCTCTGAATGTTCCCATTCTCTTCAGTGCAGGCTATCGGTCTTAAAGATTGATGCTAAATGTAACGTTATATCAAATGAGACACACAATTTCGTGGCAACTTTATTCAACCTGAATTTGATTTTGTTACATGATGCACTATGAATCAAATTAAGAGGGAAAGCTGACTATGTACGGAGTGTTTCTAAAGAAATATAATCCCATATTTAAATTTATTAGCAATAAAAGTTTAGAGCTACTTTCCTCAGTGCAGAAACTTTGCTACCATAATAAATGACAGTTAGCAAAATGCCCAAAAATATGCTATAATTACATGCTAAAGTACACTGTCAGAAATTATCTCAACATTCTAACATGTTCTGGGCATAGTGGCACACATTTGTAATCCCAGCACTCAGGTGATGGCTGGTCCAGGCCAGACTAGGCACACCGCAAGACTTTGTATAACAATTTAAAAACTATAAACACCTTTAAATTAGTAAATCAACATTCTAGGTGCTTTAAGTAGGTTTATTTTAAAGACATTCATGAGCTTGCATGACTCATGATGCTACTAGTCATCACTTAATTTTAAGTATCACACAGCAACTTGATCCTGGCTTTGCCCTCCACACATTGTAAAATGGCAGTGTTTGCAATTAGTTTTGAAAAAATTATACATCACATCAGTTGCTATTCTATGTTGCTTCCTTAGCTTTCATGTAAATATATCATTCATTTTTTTCTAATCAATGAGAAGAAAGTAAAAGCCTATCTTGCACAACATGTAAAATACAGAATTGATTACAAGTCAATCATAGTCACCTAAATGACAGGGTAAGTTTGTCACCAAAATACTATCCCATGTCACTGATGTGTACTTGGGTCTATAGAATCTGTCTTAATCATTAGTGTTTAAATAATTTAATGCTAGTATTTCCCTATGTCAAAAGATAAAGACCCAAATCAGTAATTTCTCTATGCAAAGGAACTGGTCCAAGCAATTTCCATAAAATCTTAAGACTCTTTTCTATCCCCACTATCCCAACCCCCAAGATCTCCCCCTCCTCCCTTTCTCACTTCCGTTGAGGGAGCATGGAAGTAGATATCTTGGTGAAGGGACCCATTTTAGGGTTAGCAGAAGTCTTGACTCTGGAGGGGATCCCGGGTGTCCAAGGAGATGTCCCCAGCTT
>LOEQ01005490.1:27623-60433 GCA_001685075.1 Bramus lutescens | reverse complement strand
AGAGAGAGAGAGAGAGAGAGACAGAGACAGAGACAGAGACAGAGACAGAGAACTTTGTACCACAATAAACAAGCCTAAGGTTTCAGCAGCTTGAGGTTAGAGAAATAAACAATATTTTGTTTCAGCAAATTCATTTTTTAAAAAAATTCTAAATACTAGTCTAGAAAGCAAGGTGTATGAGCAAAACAGGTATTTAAATTTTTTGAATTGATTTTAAAGTTACACTGACATTTTTCTAAGCCGCAAAATGTTCCCATTTACTATTCCTGTACATATTCATGATCTGTAAGTCTTTTAACTCAGTTCCCTGCTATCTTGTCCTGTGTGCAGCGAAGAACAGGCCAAGTTTGCCCGCATACCTGTTTCTCTACTCCAGCCACGTGTCCAGCTTTCTCAAATAATCTCGTTCATTGCTGAAATCACACAAAGACTTTTCATTTGGCGCCTGCTTTATTTGAAATGAGGCATTCTACCATCTTGTCCTAGTTCAGTCAACACGAATGCTCCTGTACTACTATCATTGCGAATGAAGTTTTCATTCCAACATTCTGCCAACCATGGTAAAGTGAGTCACCGGAGCTGCTGGATCAAAGGAGGGCGAAGGGCATGGCTGCAACAAGCATGACTGGAGCCCCTGTTTTCCTTGGAGATCTAAATGGCTCCTAGCTTCACCATGTCCAGTCATCTGCCAGTTGCCTAAACATACATGAGTCAGATGACCAGAAAACAGAGAAGGCAGGGACAGGGGAGTTAATCAGGAGTCCTCCAACATCCGAAAACTGCCTTTCAAAATGAAAGACAACAGAAGTCAGAGAAAATATTCGGAGTGCAACCAATACTGAGCTTCTTTTTTTTATGTACCATTCATGACATTTAATCGGTGATCTCAGCTCTTTGGCATGGGCTCTGTGAACTCGTTTTTCCTACCCACCTCTTATCACACAGATGAGAGAAACTATTTCAAGTGGGTGTAATGGCTTCGTCTCAAGCATTTCAAAATCCTCCACCACCTGCACAGGAAACTCTGACTGAAAACCAGACAGGCTCCTGCAGAGCAGCAAGGATGGGGGGCAGGAGGAGTAGGCCAGGGTCACATCTAGTTATCACACAGTAGAATGAAATCAACAAGTAGGACAGGCTACTCCCGGTGAAGATACAGGGCACTGTCGCTCAGGCCCTTGCTCCCTGAGACACAGGCTAACTCACTGATGACTGTCATGGATGTACTGTGTGAGCCATGCTGAGGCTTCAGTAACACCAAGTAGACCCTACCTCACAGAAGCCCAGTAGATGAAGAATGAAAGCCACATGAGCAATGACCAGTACATAACGTAAGAAACACCCAGCACAGGAACATACTTAATCATTGTGGGGACAAGAGAGAAAAAAAAGAAGCAAGGAATAGGTGAAGGAGGATTTGGCCTTCTAAGAGAGGACAGAGGTTTTCCCACTTAGAAAGTGACGAAGTGAAACTCTGGCTAAAAGTGCACAGTGACTCATAGTCAGGAAGAAACAGACTCAGAGGGTTTGGAGAACAGTAAGGAGTATGAAATGTTTGTTTGTGGACCACAACCTCAAATGTGAACCAGAAATAGTTGACTTAGCCCCATAGTAAATAGCCTGGATGTTCTACTGCAGGAAAGGACACATGGAACTGCCAGTGGACATGCAATTGAAAGGGTGTGGTAGCTAGATTTTTGCATGCAAGGCAGTCTAACTAACACAATGGCTCAGTGTCCTGACATCTGAGGTAAGCTGTTTGGGCTTTCAGGTCATCTCTAGCAAGCACTGAGGAGATATGCCAGTAGGAGAAGCCTCTGACGTCACCAGGCCTCAGTTTCCTCTTCTGTGAAGTGACGATATGAACACCATCTCTTCACAGGTTTGCTAAGAGAGATTTCCATATAAAAACCCTTGTACATAAAAGGAAGCAAGGGTCTCTCTCCCAGATGAGAGTTAGAAGCCTGCCACATACATCATCGACTTGAGTTGAACCCACGGGGGTGGTGAGGACCAAACCGAGTTTGGACTTAGACATTGTATCTACACACATGCTCACATGCACACATACACGTAGTAAAGAGATAAGTAAAATAAATTCAAAAGAAAAATTCTGGAAACCATTTTATTTTAGAAAAAGAGTTGATTGTGGAGTACCACCCAGAGGGGAAAGGAGAATAGGGAAACATTTCAATTAGGATGCTACTGAAAATTTTACATGAGAAAATTAAGGGAATTTGAGTACCTTTCTTTGTAAAGATATCCATACTCGTTCATTATGTCACACAATTAACACAAAATCTAAAATACAGCCTAAGTTGCTACGGGTGTATTCCAGCTTTGTCTGTGCGTACGTCAGTCCTAAATGTAGCTTACAAATGAAACACACGTGTTTCCTAAGACACGACCTAGAAAGCACCACCCGCGAATGAATAATCTGAAATGTAGTAAGTTGTAATGCAAATGACTTATATGATGATCTTTTTTCTTCTTTGTCTATCAGGAGACTCTCAGGTAAGGGACAGGATGATGGTAGATCCACTAAGAGACTAAGATGGAGTGAGTCACAGTGCCTGAAGCAGCGGCCAGCACAAACCGGGGGAGCTTCTGGTTTCCCAGCTCTGTTTTCTGCTCACAAAGTCTCAATTACTGGAAAAAGTTCAGAAATCTTTACCAGAAAAGCCCATTCAAAATCCTGAAATTCTACTTCTCAAAAAAATAAAATAAAATAACATTGCTCACCATTTAGAAATAACATCTAACCCTCAAAATGCTACGCTGTCATTACTTCTAAAAATAAGCTGAACGAATCAAAGTCTTGAGGTCAGTTTTAAGTAATGTGCTGTGGCAGCCAAAGGAGCAATGGCCCCATTCTGTCCTACTTTGGGCAGAGGACTCCCTAGGATGGATCTGCTTTTCCTCATTTTGGACACCATCTGCTGAGGGCCAGCTGCAGCTCTCTGCACAGGTCTCTGGATGGAAGCTCAAATTCCCCAGGACTGGGCCTCTTCTCTTTGGGGAGGCACCCAGGAGAGAAGAGCAGAGCAAAGGCCCCCAAAGCAGCAGTTTTTCCAAAAACAGCTAGGTGTCTCTCCTAATACCTGCTATCTGCATAAAGCTGAAACCACCACCAAATGCAAAGCTTTTACCTGATGGGATCACTGAATCACTGATCAGCTTATGAAATTGAAAATTTGAGTGTCAATGAAGGCTTGTAGATTCATTTAACCAACTACAAAAACTCAGAAAAAGCATTCAAAATTATGATACTTCAAAGGAAATGGAGAATTTAGCTTTATGAGGATATAGTCCTAAAAAAATGCACTTACTAGAATGTATAACGGACAGCTTTCAAAGTCAGTGTGTCATCGTTCCTTTTCAAGAAAATGACAAAAAATAAAACATGATGACAGCGAATGCTGAGCCATTAAAGTGTGCTTAATTTTAGGTGACAATGTAAGCTATTAAGATGCTTCTAAGTCCCAAATAATAACATATACAGAAGGTACCCCCATAGAAATCCTTGTACAGATATCTAAACAATTAGTCATGGAGAACTTTAAAAATTTTTTCTTTGCAAATATTAAAACTGCTAAAATTTTAGTTAAGCTCTCTTTCTAGTGTACACAATGACATCTTAAAACTTCTTACAAAGAAGTCATGTCTTAAGTCCTCTTACGAACCAGGCACGGTGGCACACATCTGTAACGTTAACATTGTAGAGGTTGAGGGAGGAGGGGACTCCAAGTTCACGGACAGCCTGTGCTGCACAGTGTGATCCTGCCTCAAAACAAGCTGTCATGGTTCTCGTATCCCAGCTTCAACACATTTACTTCTACAACAGAAACACAAAGAATACTACTACATAATTACTCTTTTCTCTGAGTTATTAAGAATATTTGAAATTAGATCTGCAAAAATGTTGAGCCATATGTCAGGTCTCTAGCGTCCTATTTTGCCCTGGATATATTTTTAACATGATAATTGTCAAAAGAACAAAAGCCTTCAGCCATGATTTCTCAGTAACATAGATAGCTTTCTCTGGGGTTTGTTGTTTGTTTGTTTTGAGATAGGATTTTGCTTTACTGCACAAGCTTGTTCAGGACCCCTAAGTTCAACTGACACTTGTGCCTCAAGCTTCCCAAGTATCTGAGTCTAGAGGCACAAAACACTACAATCTTCAAAGGACATGCTCTTATTCATATTGGTCAGTGAGACACTTTACACCAAATTCACACATTTGTCAAAGTAAACTTAATAAACTTTCTTATTTTCAATATAGGTATTGAAATATACCATATTGCTCAAATAGTGACTTTTTCTCAACTTAAAAGAATTTTGTTTTGTTTTGTTATTGTTGTTGGTTTTAGAGACAGGGTTCCTCTGTTACTTTGGAGCCTGTCCTGGAACTCCCTCTGTAGAACAGGCTGGTCTCAAACTCACAGAGATTTACCTGCCTCTGCCTCCCAAGTGCTGGGATTCAAAGTGTGCACCACCCCTACCCATCTTAAAAGGACCTTTTAAAACAGAAAAATAGAAAAGTTTTTAAATATAAAACTTGAAGAGAGGATACAAATTTTCCAGAAACACATACATACTCTCTCTTACACACAATATATATTAAAGTGTTTACAAGAGTCACCAGAATGCAGCCAAGAGCACAGACATTTTCTTCAATTGTACCAATTTTGTTTTTTTTTTCCAAATCAGAGTTCATGAAACTATTAATGTCCTTCCCTTCTCCCCTGCTCCAATTTGAGGAAAATAATCCTCATGCTAGATTTTCAGCCATGTATCACTGAAGTGGAAGAAGACATACTTAGGAGCATTCAGACACCGTGTTTTATGCTCCACCGTATTCTGTTACAAATCACTAATAAGTTATAATCAATAGGAATCATCCAAGGAGTACAATGTCCATATAATATGGTTGGCTCAAAACGTTTTACCTAATACTGACTGGCCAGCTATGGTATTTTCTGTAGACTATGGACACAAAATATTTTAAAAGCAAGTCAGGTCATGAATCAAATCAATATGAGGTCTAACCTGCAAGAATGAAAAAGGAAGTATCCCTAAAAGTCACCAATCCCCTTACTGGAGTACGAATGTCTGGAATGGACCAGAGGAATTTGTCCACAAGCTTGGAATTAATACAGGACCCCAAAGCAGGCAGTGACAAAGCGTGCTTCACTCAGCAAGTACTGAGTTGCTATTGCGGCTGAACAAGGAAACTTTTCAGCCTCTGAGATCTTTCAATTGGCATCTGCTTTATGAGAACCGAGAAGCTCAAGAATTCTTTGGCTTCCCCTGTGCCAGAGGGTCTGGGCAACTTCTGACAGTTTCTGTCAGTCATGGTAGAGCAGCCAAAACTGACTAGAAAGTGTCCACTCTTCCTTTGCCCCAAGATGGAATATAAGATCAGCAGGTCCTCTTTCCTTTATCTGTTCTTGTTTCACTCATCACGGAAACAAGCCATTATCAGATGGTTCTGTTACAGGACCATGCATGATAGATATGACCAAATAATGCTGACATTCATAAAAGAACAAAATCACACTGGTGGGGGGAGGGCATCTAATCCAATAAAACAACCATTGAGAACAACAGTCTCAGCCAAGAAAAAAATATTTAATCTCTTGAATAAATAATGACTGAGTTCTTAACAGCAGTTTAATTTCAAAGATCTTCTAGAAAAGTCAATATATATACATATTTGCATATATTATATTCCAGAAGAATTTATACACACACAGACACATATTGATTTTTGTTTTTGTTTTTTGAAACAATATTTATCTGTAACTTTGGATCCTGTCCTGGAACTCACTCTGTAGAACAGGCTGGTCACAGAGATGTGCCTGTTACAAAGCTGTCTAAAAACTCTTAGGATATGAAAGCAACACAAGGCAAAAGAAATGAATCTGCCCATTACATCCTATGTGTCCTTCACCAGTAGGGCTAAAAGTTCACAGAATTTCAACTAGGATACAAGTTCTTTTCAAAGCGTAAATCCCTGGAGACTGAGAGGGAGCATTTTCCCTCTGACTGTGTTCATACTTAAAGATGGGAGTAAGCTAGCTCTCTACTGCTTTCCAATTAAACTCCAACTTCAAGTATTTACACAACTGCTATCGTTGCATGTTTCTAAAATTCTGCTGTTGCCTGACTTCTTCCCTAATTCCTAATAAACCCCATCATCCATGGCCCCATCTTCACACAGCAGGCGTTAGGGATATCCTTCAATGAGCAGGATTCATCCTCTTCTGGTTTCTGAGGCCAAGAAGTTTGCTCCCCTCTTTAAGCTCCTGCTTCCTTCATTCATGTCACAGAATTATCAATCTCCTGAACCTTCCAACTTCTGTCCTAAGCCTTCAGCCTTTCCCAATGAGGAGAAACAACTTTCCTATCAATAGTTAACACTCCATACCCCACATTTGTCCTTTAAAAACAGAGATAGATGTGAGAAAACTCCACACACACATAATAATGTGTATATATAGCATGATCTATTGCCATTTCAATTATTTACCGACTATTTAAAGATAGCATTCAGAAAAACAGACTGATGCCTCATTGTTGACCTCCTCCTAGTGGTGTGATGGATGCTTGGCTTCATCCATCTTCAGGGCTAGTGAATTCATCCCCCCAACTGCTGCAGCTGAGGGAGCAGCTGGCTCTCAGTGTAGCCTTTCTCTGGGAAGGCCCTGGGCCAGAAAGACCTGCCCCAGCTGAGGAAAAAACTCTCAGTGAAGGTCACTCTTGCATTTAGTAGTAGTTTTGGTGCTACCATAAAGACATGTCCCATCCTCTAAAAGAAGGACAATGTGGAAGGGCCACCCTAATTTTGAGTCCACTGTAGGACAGGCCGAGGCCTTTCTTGGGATGCATTACAGATTTAGCCCCATGCTGTGTCTAGTTGTTCACATCACTCCCTCATGATAGTGATCTAGAGCAAATCTTCCTAATAACACTTCTCTCACAAACCTCCAGCTCTGGCCCTGGTGCGTGGGGTACTCGATCAAAGATAAATTCCTACATAAGCTGGTTCTTTTCAATGTTTCTGACCTCGCTATAGTCTTCTCTTTCTTTCATGAATAGTCAACCCCTTTTTTCACCCCATCCTACTCTTTATTCTTGTCCCTGGTCTCAATGTCCACCTTCCTTTCTCTCTGGCGCACATGTATCTCCTTGGCTTTTCCCACGTTCCTGCTAAGCATTCAGGACTGAATAGTGCTAGCAACTATTCCTCACTGTTTGTTCTCAGGCAGCTCCACTGTCATTCTGCTAATCTGATTCATATCATACTGATCTCCATCAGAGTCCTTCTCATGGTCCCAAATGATCACATTAATTTGACTAGTTGGGTAAAAGGAACCTGTTGCCACCTCCAACATTCTTACACTCCTACTAAAGCTAAAGCGTTAAGTACTCGATGACAGGGAACATGGAATCCTGTTTTCCAGTCTTCTTCCAAAGGCGAAAATAGTGCCAGGCACATAATAGCTGCCCAATAAATATTGTTTCAAGAATGAGGAACTTACTACATAGGCAATAACTTTAAATCTAACTACCAGTGATGTCACATTAGAGGAGGAGGTCACATGTAGAAACAGCAACATGAAAATGATAAAAATGAGGCCAAACCAAGAATAACAACCTGAAGCAAGGGAACTTTAAAAAAAGAGAAGAGCTGGACTTTGAAAATTTCAAATTCTGATGACCTAGTGTGGCACCAGAAGACTATTGTGCATCTCAGCTTGACTTATGATTCATCTCCTTCCAGCTGTCTTCTGATTCCTGACTTCATGCTGGTGGAGGTTTTGAGAAAACTACAGCAGAACAAAAGGCTGCAGGTCTACAACCCTGACAATCTGACCAGTGACACCTCGCACCTGTTGTTCAATGGCTGTATCGTTCCTCTGAATGGGGGGGGGGTTCTGGATGTTTTCAGTGGACAACCTGTGAAATAAAGGAGTCTCTAAGGGTGGCAGCAGCCTCCTGGGGCCCTAGACCTAGACGGAATTGTCATCAACTGTCCCCAAACAAGCTGCCACTGCAGAAAAACTATTTAATTGAAATTGCTACTATTTTATAACCAAAATTGTATTTCTCAAAGTATTCATTCAATCATGTTCATATTGTTAGGAATTTCCCAACAGTCAGCTTGTCATTTTTCATGTATGAAGGTGCAATTTCTCCCTCCGTTTAAAATAGTGACTACTCCTTTACTAACAGTGAACGATTTCTGCCAGTCCTAGGCAGCCTTTAATTTACATTATTTACTCAGTGCAACTTCACTTATTCCACAGTGACCTACAAGTTACTTAGAAACTAAGTGCTACCATTCTACATATGGATACTAATTATCTCACCATCTTCAACCTATTGTATCCTCTTTCTGAACACTTCTCTACGGGTATAGTAATAGATTACACAGGAAATATGACAGGAGTGTTTGTAAATGCCATGAGACCCAAAACCCTTAGGCAGAAACTAAGATTAGATTAATTTAGTGGACTAAAGAAGTTATTATGTCGAACAGTAAGAATCAGAACAGCTTCACATCTTTAATCAGGAAGATTATCTGCTAAGGTCATCTATCCTCACAACAACCTAGATGTTTTGAAGACATTCACCATCAGCACTCATACACACATGAAAGGTTCCCTGAAACCTGAAGATGGAATTCCAGCATAGACTCTTAGGTTAAAGTATTACACAGGTTCTCTCATAGTTAGAAATGAAGGGATACACTTTATACAATTAAACTGATGGGGAGATGGCTCAGTGAGTACATGATTTTGCTCTCAAGCCCTACAACCTAAATTCAGTCTCTGAAACCCAAGGTAGAAGGACAGAAGTATCTCCCAACAGTTATACCTTGACCTGCATAAAACACAGCTAACTACCACATACACAAACACACACACACACACACACACACACACTTAAAAACAAAACAAATACTTTTGGGGCTAGAAAGATAGCTTAGTGGATTATGACACTTGACTCTATGACTGGAGACCTGCATTCAGTTCCCAAAACCACATGATTTAAAACAAGAACTAAGTCCTGAAAGTTGTCTTCTGACCTCAACCCAGGGAACACACACATGCGCACACACATACACACAATGCACCCAGACACATAAATATATGCACCCACATACACATAAACACACACACATACATGCACCCACCCATACATACATACACATATGCATTGCACAAGCACACACACACCCGCATACAAATACAAGTAAATAAGTGTTTGTTTAAAAAGAAGTTAAAGGTAACTATACCTTGTCCAAGTTGGAAAACTGAATGCAAAGCCATATACAGTCTAAAAGAAGAATGGGCAACGGCTTCAGGTTGAGCACAGTTTCATGAGCTGTATCTACATTACAAAAGATTAATAATAAATGTTCAAGGGTGGTTGATTATATTTGCCACACTGTTTAAATGGGCGACAAGGCAAATGCCAAATTGTGTGATCCATCTTTCATGAAGCCTGGCCAATAAATAAAATTCTGTGTTGCACCTTAATACAATTTTATTCATAATCTTGAATGAATTTTTCTTCGTATTCTTGAGGAAAGACAAAGAAAAATAGCAATGCATGAGATGAATAAAGTCAACCGTGAAACAACCTCACAGGCAAGAATTAAAATGCTGCTAAGGAAGCCACTGAATAATTTAAGAGTTCTGTAGCAGCGTTTCAATCTTCAATCTCTTGTTTTCTAAGGAAAGATTATGTCTCGCACTCAGGGTCCTTTCATGAAATCCTGGTGTCTTGTCTCAGTTTAGCATCTTCGGTTAATCGTATTTATCCCATTCAGACGTTAAAACACCAATTCAACCTTATCCATAAGGGAAGAAAACAGGCATCCTTATACCTCTTTAAATACACACTTCAAATATGTAACATCAAGTGGATAACGTCACTCCCTACACACAAAATGTCTGTAATCTTCAGGGTTTGTGAACAGTTGAATAACAACATTTTGGTGATTTACATTTACAGAGCGTTAATTTTTGTTTTACTAGATGTTCACAGGAAACACAAACACACAAATTTATAACTACATATATAAATATATAGGATACAAATCTATAAAATTTACACTGTTCTTTTTAATATTTTCTACTTTATGAGACAGGGTTTCATCATGATCAGGTTGCCTTTGAAATTGGGATCTGCCTGCCTCAGCCTTGAAGGCCAGCACTACAGTAGCATGCCTCCATGCCTGGCAAAGGGTTTCCTCTGCTGCCAATCATCTGCAATAAATCTTTGGAAGTTCCATTTCTATAATTTGCAGAACTTCTCACAGCAGTTTTCACAGAGCCACAAAGTTCATGGCAGTTTTACTTCCTTACTTACGCAGGAGGGAGCCTTGGACTTACTGACAACCAGCCTGAAACAGCTGTCTAGATGGTGGCACTAAGCTAACGTTGCAGACGGGCACCATCCACCAACCAGCGTGAATAAGACGATCTGAGAGAGAGGTTGGGTCAAGCGAGTCAATCCTATATAAAACCAAGCAGCAGCAGCAGCAGCAACAATCCTGCCCAGTGTAGTTTCACAAACAAGAGAGGAATCTGGCTCAGTGGGTTTACGAACATGCTGTGCAAGCATGAGGACCTGGGTTCAAATTTCCAGCAGCAGCATGTGTCCATAATCCCAGTGTTCCTACAGAGGAACAAGGTGGAAAGTGAGGACAGATACCTGAGGCTGTTCTCTGACCACACTGTGCCACATCACAAGTGCACTCCTCCCCATACACATTTGTGTGTGTGCATATGCACACACACACACACACACCACACACACACACACCACTCACAAAAGACTATAAGAAAAAAAATAATGATTTTGAGAGTCCTCTCCCTCACTGTATCAGGTCCCTCACTTACTGCTGCTGGAGGAGTATTGTCAAGAAAGACTCAAAACTCTGCTTCTGCATATAAACCACTTCTACTTGGTCTTTAAAAACATCATATGGAAACAAAATGGACATTCATGATCCACATTAGCTGACTAGGGTCTGTGTGAACCAGTGGCTACATCAGGAGAATAGGAGTCAGTCCCGGTATCCAGGGAATGGAAGTGCTATGTGATACCAATTGACCTCAAACTGCCAGTTTCCTGACCTCTAGACCAATGAGAATGGAGACACAGTCAAAGACTTCACAAAAGGAAGATCTAATTTCTAGCCTGCACTGAGTTATTCATGAAGCCTCAATACTAACCTCCGCTAATGCCTTCAATCCTTGCGATGAAGCTGCCTTCCAACTGCCATGGACATGCCTGTTTTGACAGTGAGTAGCCAAGAAAAATGTACCTGCAGACCACTAAAACACATGTAATTTCAAGAAAAGATGGGCATTTTTATGAATAAAACGGCCAACATCGGGGTTCCCAAAAGCTCTAACTCTGACAATGTAGGTCATATGCTCATTAACTTTGGAGTGACAGAGGAAGCAGGTTTGACTTTAATGTTTCCCCACGGTACCACATGAACCTGTGGGGACAGGACAAACAGGAAAGGCAGGTCTCCTCTGCTGCATGCTCTACCTCTTATCTATATACTGAAAATTCATCAGAGTGTTGTCAAAAAAAAAGTAAGCTTTTCCTGCATATCAAGAGACCTGAAGCACACTTTGGCAGCATCTAATATTGTGCTCTTGTTGGTTTAGATAGGCATGGCTGAACTAATCTAAAACTAGTCTGTAGATTCCTTCTGTACAGGTTTATAGGCAAATTGATGGGAGTGGTATAACTGATGCAAAAGGAACTAATACCCACAAAAGGAATGCAGAAGTAAGTTTGCACCTTCCAATTCAGAATAGAATCAAATCACAGCTCCTCATCTACCAAAAAGAGTCCTCGATAAAAAAGGCCTCTCAAGGAGAGGAACCAGCTGATTACATCTCAAGGTGAGGAAAACAGACTGTTCTTCTGCACTCCCAAATTAGAGGATAATGGCACTGTAAGTTGTCGTTCTGGGATCGTAGGAATGTGAGGGTGGACAGGAAAGAAAAGTAAAATAGACAAACCGAGGGGGCAATGGTGTCACAAAGTTGAGAGCTTCCAAACCCCTCCTTCAGTCTTGGAGTTTGGAGTGTAAAACAGTTGCAAACCCAAACTTCTTTCTCCATCCTTCACTTGCATTCGACAACGCTCCAGACTCAAGAACCTCGTGCCTTCTGAGCTCTGGTTTGGGAAGCCCTTCTCCCAGATGAACCCAAGGCTTCTCCTTTCCCTCTGGCAGGACGTCTCAGGTACGCATATTCAGTGAACTGTTTCCTAGCCATCTGCCCTTAAGATTGTAATCTACTACCCATTAGATACACATACAACCCTGAGTCCCACTTCCTTGCTTCATTCCTCGCATACCTACCATCTATCTCACACACTCAACATGTTTCCTATTATTTAAGTCTAAACACCATGATGAAAGATACCACTTTTTTAATCTCTGAATTATCACTAGGTCCTAGAAACAGCACATAACACATACCAAACAATAATTATCAGTTTGGTCAATTAGTGGACTTGCTGAGAAGCAGGAGAGATTTTAAGTGTACAGGCTGGTATTGCCCAGTGGCAGAGTGCTTAAATAGAGTATGAGGTCCTGAGTTTGATTCCCAGGGCCAAATAAGTGAATTTATAAATAAAACACACAAATAAATCATAAAACCTTTACAAGCACTCATGATGAATCTTTAGTCTCCCCCACTCCTGCTCAAGGCTGAAATTCACTTCACAATCTGTTCACAATAGATATTAAGCGACTGCAATTGTAGTGGATGAAAGCACCCCTGCTCTTCCCAGCAAAGAAGACACAGTGTACACAAACACAACCTAGAATGCAGGCATGCTTACAAAATACCAGGCACTCTTCTAAGTGCTGCAAAAGATTATTCAGTCCTCACGATAATTCTGCAACGCAAGTTCCTGTTTCATTCTGAAGAAAATACTGAGACACAGAAGCATTCACAAGTTGCAATTTGAAATTGGCCTGCCTTTCAGAAACTATGTTTTCTCTCGAAAGGAAAGATAACCAGAGGGCTAGGGGTACAGGGAAGATGACACATTCATGTTTGGGGTAATATCAGAAATGATACCACACGAAACTACACACAGGTATTGCTAGGTATAACGTCCTGTTAATGTCATAAGAGGATGAATCAGGTACAGTAGGCAGCAATAGGAGGCTGCACAGGAAGCTGGTGATTTCCCTCTGAGTGTTGAAGGAGTTGGACAATTGGAAGAGGAAATCTACATCTGGAAATGTGTTCATTCCACTGACATTACTCTTCTGGGACTAGAATAAGAAACAGCCCCAGAGGGACAAGAGGATGCTCTGGCAGAAGTAGTTTCAGGGTGAGGATTAAAATATCAGAGCAAGTAGATGACAGAATGCACAGGGAGTGTACTGGGAAGCAGCAGGCAAAGGGGTTAGTTAGCACATAAAAGGAACGAGGTTATTCAAGACTATATACACTGAGATACTGAGCTTATTTGTAAGGATATATTAACTACGCATACACACAATTTTTGTTTGTATGTTTTGTTTTTGTTTTGTTTTTCCAGACAGGGTTTCTCTGTGTAGCCCTGGTTGTCTTGGTTTTACTACATAGACCAGGCTGGCCAGGAACTCTCNGAGATCTGCCTGCCTCTGCCATGCTGGGAATAAAGGTGTGAGCAGCAAATATTTTGGAATGGAAAATAATCTGAAATGCATTCCAAGTCCTGGCATACGGCCTGTTTTTCTCCTTTCTGTAGTTAGGCAACTATTTCAAAGAGGAAGTCATTTGTTAGCCTCTCTCAAAACACAACAACCCTGGAAAACATGAGAATTCTTTCTAGTCAACTAACGCAGTTCTTGTAAGTACTTACTCAGACATTTCTGTTTGAAGAGAGAAAAAAAATACAAACTTCAAAGTGCAGATCTTTTTTAGTTTGAAACTTTCTTTCTCAGATAAGAGTCCTTGGAATATATCAAATATGAATTTTCTCCTTGAATTAAAATCCCATGAACCACTGGAGACATTAGAAGCTAAAGAACACATCTTTGCTTTTCCCCTGGTTTACAAAACTAGCCAGCCACAATCTCTGGAGTCTTCCTGGCCATGCTGAAACATAATTGATAATTACTAATCTTCCCTAGTACCTATAGTCAGCATTTTTATTTGAAATATTCCCTCAAACATTGACATAGATATATAACTGAAATCTTATGTTTCCGACTCATCATGCACAAAGAGTTCTCAGTGGATTCTCCTTGTCACACACCTATAGCAACTGAGTGAGTATGTAACACATGGAGGGCACCGTGGTCACTGGAAGCACTCAATTAAACTCGGTCATTATGGTTTGTTTTCTTCTTTTTCTTTGTGGCTTGCATTTTAATTTCAAATGCTTTATGAGCACATTAATGTTGAAGCAATTCAAACAACTTATAAAATAAAAATTTAGACATGAAAATCTTCATCTCCATTTCTTAATCCAGGTCTCCAAAGGTATCTCCATGTATACTCTTCCAGGTATATCTTATCTCATGTGATATAGTTCTCTTGATCCAAACTGTGCAAGATGATTCACACTGTATAAACAACTCTCTAATTTGCTCCCCCCAACATGCTTTCAATAAATATTTTTCTTTGCAGGTATAACCTCTGATAGCCATCAGTTTTGATTATTACTAAATAATAGAGAAACAAATATTATATTAGCACACATCCTTTTGGAATTATATCCTGATAATAAAGCCTAGAGATATTACTCCTTGATCCAGGGCTACATTCATATTTAAATTAGAATAATAATGTGAAATCTCCTGAGGTATGTCTTTTAAAGTCTTAAAAAAGGTTAATCTAAACTGGAAAATAATAAGAACAAATATATGGATGGATTTCACTAGCTGAAAATACATATGATGTCACCTTTGGCTTTATCTACCAGCAGAAATACCTTCAGAGAAAAGTTAATGAAGTAGACTAATAGCTACTAACAGGTGCAAGAATGCTTGTTGACAAGTAACTGGAAGAGGCAATAGTAAGACCAACTCTCATACTGGAATTAAACTCTAAAAGATCATGCACATACTGCTTTTACTCAGCTTATCTCAAGTCCTGTTCTTTTGGAATATTTATAATGCCACCACTGAAGCTGAACTGCCTTGACCCTGCCATTCCAGATGATGCACTCCGGAAAAACACTGACATGTTTAAGGACTCTGCAATCCTTTCACTATGATGTCATGGAACAATCTGAAGACATGTGGTTCTTTGTGTTTTAACTGAGAGATTAAAGCAAATATGTTGTTCAAAAATAGGCACAAGAATGCAGCATTTAATTCCAATGCTTGGGATGCAGAGGAAGAATAATCTCTTTGAGTTCCAGGACGGGCTGGTCAACATAGTGTGTTCCAAGACGGCCAGGACTACACAGTGAGACCCTGACTCAGAAAAAGGATGCATAGCAAACTTCTTATGGAAACATATTACCATATCTTATTCATGAAGGCATTTCCTCACAAAGAGATGCATTTGAACTGCCACTATAGTTTATTTGCAATAATCAAAAACTGCAGAGAAATCAAATATCCATTGTCAAGTAAACTGATAAAGTGTAGCACAACCACACAAGGGAACACTACTTAGCAACAAAAAGAGACCAACTCTCGACACATGCAGCAACACTGAATTTTTACAAAGCATTATATTAGCCAAGAGACTTCGTAAAAAGTTAATGCTGTATGCTTATATGTCTATGAAATCTCAGAAACAGCAAAGAGGTAGTAACAACATCAGCCTGCTTTAGACCAGAATGTAGGGCAAATGAAGTGAATGCAAACATGAACGAAGGAAATGGGAGGTTATTACAAATGTTTAGGATAATGATGTTGATGTGTGCATTCTGCAACCCCCAAGGTGTAAACTTAAAAATGAATTTCATGACAAAACTAATTCTAAAAATTAAAAGCTCATTCCTAGATGTTATCACATATATAAAGTTCAGTTATCATATATATAACATTTCATTCATGATGTATATAATATGTATTCATTATATATGTGTGTGTTAGTTATCATATATATAAAGTTTCATTCATCATGTATGTAATTTATATTCATTCTATATGTAGTATTCCATATATCATATACCTGAAGTTTGTATTTAGATAAACCAAAAGCACCAACTTTTAGAAACAAGATTTATGCAGAAGTGGCAGTAACTGATTTATAAAATGACTGGGCACATTTACAATGCAAATATTCCCCAGAAAATATGTTTCATAATAACAAATTAATCGGATTGTTTATTTCATTCCAACTGAATATGTACTGAAACCTCTAATACCGCCATCTTTCTGAATATCAATTTTAATTTTTTATTTTGATGTGGAAACAGAATGTGTAGCATTCAACAGGCAACTAAAACTGAATTTACCTAAGTTACTGACCAAATCCAGGAAAGGTAAGGCTACTTTTCAAAACTCTGTATGCTATTAACAAAACGCCATTCAATTGCCTTTATTTTAAGAAGGTTAAAATTTTACATTGCCAATCTTCACTTTTGTCAATGAAATTTATGCAAATTATATTCTACCAATTGTAATAAATGTCAAAGGAGGAAAAAGTTCTTTCATTTGAGAAAATTGGCATAAGCATGCACAGATGAAAATATGTATTACTTTTTTCTCCTTGTTCTGGAGCCTGATACCCAGGTAGGGGAGGAGGTTGCGTAAATTCTGTTTGCTTCTAAACACCAGTCTTAAGCCACATTTCTCAGTCCTGGGAACAAGGGGTTCTTCTTAGCGCTAAAAGGCAGTTTTTAAAAGCGATTCTTTCTTCAGTCCTTTAGAATAAACAATAAAAATGTAAGCATGTCCCTCCAAACCAGCTAGAATGATGCAATCAGGAGGACATAGAATCCCAGGAGAACTCCTTCATTGGCCATGGTTGAGCTTCCCACTGAGCTCCAAGATGTAGGCTACTGTCTTCCTTGCAGAAGAGGGCAACTAGGCAGAAACTGTGTGTAACCAGGAATGAGTGGATGCCAGGTGACACCGTGGATTGTCCTAGTATACTCTAGAAGGTCACCCTTATTATCTTAGGAGCAAAATACACTACAGAGAGGGAACTCAAGTGAGCCTTGAGGAAAGGTTCCCAAATCTATTCTTAGAATAATCCCAAATTTTAAAATCCCAGCTTCTAGTTAAGCACTGCACTCAGCCATGATCAGCTGTTGATGTGGATTTAAGGATGATACAGGTTTAAGAAAATGGCAGAGAAACAGGCACATTCTTTAACAATTTGTTTCCTAAACACATATTACAATATTCTGCCCAAGAGGCTCCCCTCTCTTCCCAGGAGGAAGTTTTTTGGCAGTCTTATGGCTTATCATTGCAAACAGATACACTGACTGCCCAGGTAATTAATCTCACGAATCCCCAGCGAAGTTGTTACTTATTCCTCCCTGTCTCTTGTTTGCTTAATTCTCAGAGAGTGAGATTGCTGTTCACCCACTGAAACCTGTAGTCCCTGGGCAGCTGACTGAATGGGAAAAGCCACTCTTCACAAAGCAAATGCTGCACCAGCAAGGGTCTGAAGGTGCCCATCATTCTTCTACACAATCCGGGCAGACTACCCTTCCTGTCCCCTCTACCCTCATACCAAATCTACTTACACCATATCCGAACAGATTCAAAATAGTATCGCCAAATGAAGTTACATTTAAATTGTTACTTCCTTTTATCTGTATGCTGCTGGAGGGTGAGAACCTCAAGTTCTACCCTCAGAACTTCTTCAGAACATGAGAAAGCAATGGGCACACGGTAAGGACCAGTCAGTAGCCATGTAAGTCCTGTATAGCACATGAGGTCACTGTTGCTCATACTTTTAAAAACAGCTCTTTACGAATGGAGAAACTCTTCTTAGCTTGTTGTCTACTTGAAAAATGGCCAGATACAGCCTATGTTTCATCACTTCTCAGTTTTTGTTAATGACAGCTCTGACTAAGGATATTTAGTATAAGCCACAGATGCAAACCACAGATTCAATTTTAAATTGTTTGGCATTCATATATTAAAAAATAAAAAGAAAGATAGGAAATCAATTTAATGATATGTTTAATGAATATATTTTAGAACTCTCATTTCAATTGATTCAATATAATATTTTATATATGTTATATTAACCTATAAATCTTCACAACCTGAGTTTATATTTTATATTTAAATCTAATCTCAACTCAAAATAGATAAATTTTAAGAGCTACTTGGCTACATGGGCAGTGGTTGCCATGCTGGACAGGAAGAACACAGGGATGGTGTGTTCCACACATACAAATGTGTTCATTTCAAGGACACTCACTTGGAACTAGTTACCAAGAATACAAACCGATCTAAGATAAATATGAGAATATAGATCAATATGATTCAATTCTTTTCATAGCCAACAGTATTTAGTAGTGGCTACAGGTAGATATCTAATAACAAGAGGTATTAGTGAACCAGAGAGTGTTATACAGTGTTAAAGAGGTAAGGGGTCATAAAGGGGCCACTATGAGAGTTAATCAGCACTATCAATTTAATTTTGAATTCCCTAGGAGGCAATCTTCTGAGTGTGTCTGTGTAGATAAGATCAAACTATTGGATGAAGCAGAGAAAATCTGGAAGAGGAAAAGGGGGACTGGGTAATACCAGCATGACTCTGTTTCCTGATCCACCTGCAATGTGATCAAGCAACTACTTCCTGCTCCTACCACTGCCTTGCCTTGTCTACAACATGGACTGTGTTTCCTCAAATCATGAACCAAAATAAACATCTCCCTCAAGCTCTGTCTTCTCAGGCACTTTACCACACTGAAGAAAAGTAAGCAATACATTCATCAAACCTAGAACTTCAGTGCAGGTAAGACTTAATTAAGAGTTAGTTAAGGCTTTTCTAAATGTGCTGAATTCCCATGTGTTTTCTATACAAATGACTGAGTTCAGTGATGTATCCAGTAACTAGTTAATTTCTCTTTAATATTGATATAGGGAACAATGAAATAGTTCAGTGAGTTAAGGGTGCTTGCTTCCAAGCCTTAAGACCTGAGTTCAATTTTCAGAACCAACATGATAGAAGAGAACCAACTCATTTAAGTTATCTTGGCTTCCACATGTATACACACACACACACACACAATTAATTAAAAACACCTAAAAATTGAAGGAATACTAGCAAAATATGGTTGACCATTCAAAAAGATTAATTATTGACATAAAGTAGAGAAAGTGAAATGGAAGAAGGGTCTAAGATGCACTGTGAATTTAGAACTTGAAAGGTTTTGAAATGGGAAATGGAGGCTACTCCAGGAAGATGTGTGTTCTGGAGTGTGGGTGTGTAATTAAACCTTGTCATCATTGTGCTAAGTACTACTTATCATTTCCCCTGAAAAATACATAGTGTATTAGATGGTGAGCTTCTCATGTTCTCTTTAGGATATAAGAGAAATAAAAGAAACAATTGTCTGGATTACAATAATTTCCAACTCGAGGTTAGGATATCAGAAAGTCAATACATAAGTAACAAAATGCAATACCGACTGTTTAGACATAAACAGAGTTCTTTGACGTTCCAATGTATGCAGATAACAAAGCATCTGTAGCATGACTATTTTAATGGATTAAAATATTACAAGATTTTTTACTCATCAAAACGTTCACTATACTGATTTGGGTCTTTTCTGTTCATTCTGCAAAAATGTTTCACAATCTAACTTACAGAAAACACAGGTGAGAGATGGCTGTGGGCAACAAATGTAACGCAGTAGGGAAAATACCTTGAACCAAAAGAGAGATGGGTGAAATATGAGAGCAGGCCACCGTTCTTGGGATGGAAAGTGCAGAGGTCCTTCAGACCAACACACCCAGGCTGTAATGCAGTAGCCTGTGGTAGTCAAAGTAAGGNTGCTTGTGGACGCCAAGAGGGAAGCAGTGGAGGGGGTGGGGGAGGCACACTAGTAGGTTCATAAACAGAGGGCTCGCTTAGAAACTCTAAGCTCAACTGCTTATTTTACTCTTTGCTGCTTGCCTTGCGCTCCATGTCCATGCCTGGTGACCATCTTGACATCTGAAGGGGAATGCAGAGAAGTGGAAAGGGAAGCACACACAGAGGATGAAAGGGTTGGAAAAGAAGACAGGTCAAACGACAGTGTGTATGCAAGCTGGGAATGCCTATTCATGTTCCAGAACTATGTGGAGTATTATAGTGGGGATGCTAACCGGCTATTCTCATGTCTACTTAGGACAAAGCAGAAGGAAATGGCTTCAATCAAAGTAATAGCAAATTTAGGTCTTAAGGGAAATTGGGGAATCTTCAAAGGTCACTTAAAACTAGTTAGACACGCAATGCATCTGTGGTGGTTAAGATACAGGTCTGAGAACTGCATCTCAGGGTACCTCTAAATGCGAATATCTGGATAGTCTTCATCAAGATGATCATTAAATGTATCAAGAGGCATTAGGTTTTACTGAACAGAACTGATTTTTCTGAATTAAAGGAGACAATTGAAAGAAAATTGCTTTCGACCATAATATGAGACACTAAGTAAGATCTTTAACCTTAGAGTTATATTTTTAAAAGATGTTCCCTTCCATTCCCTGATGGAGCTAATGCAGAAAGATTGGAATGTTCCCTTTGCTAACACTATTCACATGACTGAAAAGCAGCGAAGTGCATACGTATCGACCCTCAAACAAGGGCCTCTCTCCAATTTCAGTTAACATTCATTCAATCGCTCTACCCCTTCCCTCTCTACTTTCTGCCTGATGTTCACAGACAGCAGCTTGGCTTTGAATATCACAAAGTTACCGTACTGTACAGAGGGTAGTGCTCCAGAGGGGCTCTACATTTTCCATAACGCAGTTTATGTTTTAGGTGGTCCACAGGATTAATGCTGTCATAACCTGAAGGCTTCCAAGGTATTTAGCAGTCAGCAGACAAACTTTGGGTATGGATTCTTTCAGAATCATCTAACACTATAAATAACTCCAGGGCCATGGCCTGCATTGCTGGAGCATCTCTTTACCAAAGGAAAAGATGAAAGTGCTGGCAACCTTTGGTGTGGGTCCAGAATTTTAGTCTGTTTGTTGCCTGGCTACTGTGCTTGCCTCTATCCCCTAACCACCTCATGCAGCGACAGCATCATCCCAGCACACAGATCACCCAGAGAACAGGTGGATGGAGAAACTTTGGGAACTCTTCTAGCAGTCTACATTTGAATCCACAATGTGCTCTCAAGCTGAATTCGTTTTCTTCCCTTCAGACTCAAAGATGGTTTTCTCGCTTTCAGATGGAGTCAAACCATGTGGAACTCTAAGGGCAGAATAATGTTAATTTACTAAGCTCATCCAGGAATAAAAACAGAAAAGTATTTTACTTTCTATTTAGTTTAATAAATCCCCAGCCATCTATGTAACAAATCACATTGTCTCAAAACGTTATTTGTCTGAGGATTTATAACTTAGGGTTCATTTCAGAGAAATCTCAGCCTGAAATAAAAAAGAAATGTTACCTCATGCATGGGAAGTTGAGAGCAATGGTCTCTGGGTTAGTCCGTTTTATGCTGTTGCATGTGCCCTTTTGTGTTCATTTGTTTGTGTGAGTACCCATGTGTAGGGGGGGCAGTACTTAAAAGGGCAAACATTCTATTTCTCACAATCTCAGAGGTCTCAGGCTGTGGCTGGCTGTGACTTTTAGCCTGTGATGAGGCAGAAACATCACAGTCGAAGGGCATAATTGCAGGTAGTTCCACATGGCAATTAGGAAAGGGGGGGAGAAAGTGGGGGAAAGAGAAGGGGGAAAGAAGGGGGAAGATGCAAACACAGAAAGATAGGAAAACGAGAAGATATACTCTTGGAAGGCAAGTGGACCCTCTGTGAGCCACTTCTTCCAACAATGCCCCACCTTCTATCAGCCCATTCAGCTGTGAGCTCAACAGATTAACCCTGATGATGTCAGTGACCCCATGACCCAATCACGTGTCAATTTTGCCACTAGCTGAGGCCAAGGAACCAAACATCCAACACATGGTCCTTGAATCAAATTGACATTTCATAACCAAACCGTAACCATTTTTTGTAATTTACATTTATTTAGAACTTATTCATTTGTAATTTGAGCTATCTGTTTCTAATGTGAGCTAAAACATGTGAATTATCTCAGAGTTGAAAAAAGCAGCAAAGCTACTGAAAAAGGAATGATTCATTCCTTACATTTAAGAAGTGGAAGGTAGAGGTAGAATCCCAGAGATATTTTATGGAATGATTTTTATGGATCTCATGAGTCACTGCAGCCTGCACTCCAAACACCACACACATCTGGTTCCAAAGCATCCAACATCACAGATAAAGAGCTACATAGATAAACAGCAGTTCTGTCTGGTCATTCCTCAAGAGGGCCTTTATATGTAGAATAAAAATGGCATCTATGAGACACAGGAAGATAGGAAAGAGCCTTAGAATATTAAAGATGCAGAACGGAAACAAAAATCACACAAGTAGAAACCTCTGTGTGCCAAGGGGAATAAGATGAACATCCATCCTTAATTTTGTTTCCATGGATTAACTTTAATCTGAGAACTAAGAGAAGAGAAGAAATTAGTGTAGCTGTAAGGAAACCACTTAAAGCACCACTCTTTGAACCCACCAAGTCTCAGATTAAAGAGTCTATGGCAGCTGTATTTCAATACTTATAAACTAGGATGCCTTTGGCAATATTTATTAATTTGTTTTTGATTAAATTTCTGTCATTTAAAACAAACAAAAAAGATGGCTATGGCATGACTAAAAAGGATGTGTTTATTCACTGGAAAGCAAGGCAAACGCTGGTAAGCCATCACTCACTGGGATGTCTGTGGAGCTCAGGGCACACATATCAGATCTGGCAGAAACTGAAGTAATGTTCTTTAGAACTGGGGGAACAACACCAAGGAGCTGAAATTATAGATATAAAGACATTCTATGTTCCTAGATGCCCTGTTTTCCTTCCCCTTAAAGATAGCAAACCTTGCTTTTTAGCCACCTAAGTTACTGTTGCTTGCGCTCGCACACACACACCATCAGTAACAAATGACAATTATTCTTTACCCCCATTTAGTCAAGAGTGAAGGAAAAGCACTACAGCTGGGGGTTAAGGAAGTACATTGATACAGCCAGTAGAGCAGGCTGACTTGTCTGCATTGAGCCTTGGCCAGTTCCAGCCTAGCAACTGTATTGATTGACAGGCTGCTGCTGTCTGTGTCGCTACCCCTACGGCTTCAGCAGTGAGGCAAAGCAATCATAAGTAGAGGGGTAAGAATGTGCTGTCTCCAGAGAAAATACAGACTCACAGGCTGCTGAGTTCAGATAATGCCAAGCTGAGACAAAAAAAATGGAAAATGTCTTAATAAGCATCGAGGGAATCGATCAAGAGCTCTGCTTCTGTAGTAAGAGATTGATCACCTGTCTAGGACATGCCATCTTCTCATGAATTCTGAATGTGTTGTACATAATAAGTGTGTCTGGCTCACACTCCTTAAAACTCTACATCTATGGATATACAAAGTTTTGTTACAGTAGTTTTAAGTTCTAATACCTACTTGATATTTTACATGTCACTGAGTTTACAGAAAAGATATGTATACAAATAATAATCATAATCTCTAAATCTTCATTACACTACTGTTTTATCACAGATATTTAAAGTTGAGTGCCTACATGTATGTACATATATAATTCACTTACACTTTACAACACCTCAACATACCCTATACAGAAAACTTTTAAACCACTAACAGATGTCTGTTTTTACAGAAACTGTCCAAAAGGAAGCCTGAAAGAAAGTATTTAACACAGAAATAAATTTAAAATCTATCTACTTAGTCTAAGTATGAGCATATATTTTACCTAAAGGGGTGTACCTGTTTGAACGTAAATGAAATTCTGGCCTCAAAGAAAAATACAAAATGAAACTGAAATACGTGATAGTATTGATTTATAATGAAATGGTCATTCACCCAAGATGCAGAATGGCATTAAGAGAGTCTTTGTGACTCTCCATGAGGATCATCATCTAGCAACTTCCTTACAATTTTCATTGCACCAAAACAGACCTCACAGTTTACTTAACAGAATTTATCTCGGGGTCCCCAATAATTCATCATAGTGCCTGCTTCTCTTTAAATGTTTCATTCAGGGCACAAAGAATGTTACACTAAACATGTTCAAGGCAACGGATGTTTGTGATTTCTAATTTATCTCCAATTTGTAGTTTTAAAAAGTGACTGTCATTTCCACAACATTAATTTTCCCCTTCATTTAGCCTCTGAGGTAAGAAGTGGGTGTTTGCCTTGGGGCAACAGATTTGTGAGGACGCCTTAAGTTCTGATTTTAGAAACTCGTTATTTTACTTCAAGTTCTGGAAAATTCTTAAGTTGCAAACATTATTTGGAGATGAAACTAACCATATAT
Source organism: Bramus lutescens (assembly GCA_001685075.1). NCBI lineage: Eukaryota > Metazoa > Chordata > Mammalia > Rodentia > Cricetidae > Bramus > Bramus lutescens. The sequence continues at coordinate 35,925 of LOEQ01005490.1, read as the reverse complement.
TCTCAGTCATTTGCACCTTTCTCTATAAACTTTTACAGCAGACACAAGTAGTCACCAATGGCTTGGAGGCATGAATACACATGGGCACACTCACCCACCCACATGTAAGCATATGCACACCCACACACAAAATTTACTTCATTAATCATGTGTTATCTGTGTGTGAGCATGTGAACCTGTGTAGGCAGTTACCCATGGAACTCAGAAGAGGACATCAGATCCCTTGGAGCTAGAGTGAGTGGGGTGGCATGCCACCTATTATGGGTGCTGGGAATGGAGCTCAGATTCTCTGCTGCTACAGTCTGGGCACCTCTTTAGTCCCTCGCCACACACACACACACACACACACACACACATGCAATTTATAGACATCTTTTGGAGAACCTCATTCATAAATTTTTATAACATGCTTATGATTAAGTTCTCAGAAAAAGTAAGGATTTGGTACGACCTGAGACTGGAGTTACAAAACTATAGTTCAACTGACCTTGTATTCTGTGACAAGCAAAAGAAGAATAAATCTTCACCTCCTAAGAGAGTATCAAGGGAAAGTCAAAGCCTTTTCATAAACACTTTAAATGACTGCATTAAATCTCTACGTTCTAGCTTTAAATTAGTTAGAGGTGAGGAGTATATGGAGTCTGTCTTCGCCAGGTTTTTATTATTGGCTAAGAAACTGCTCATATGCTTAACAATGTTTTATTTCCATCTTATAACAGCTGGTTCTATTTAACCAATTAAACTTTCATCCTGTGGTTATGTAACTATGTTATTACAACTATGTGAAGGTGTTATTTGAGAACCAGGTAAGAGGATGATGTTCCATATCATATTTACTTACAAATCTGCCATATTACAGCAAGCTCCAAAGTGCACATTAACATTTCAAAACAAAGTTCAAAAAGATTTAATTAGAAAATGGTTCACATTTTAAATAAAATATAGCAGAATTGTTTTTCAAGCAAAATAGAATCAAAAGATGGATATAAACACAACATTGGACAAAATCATAGTGTAAAATAAAATTGATTCTTTTTAATGACAATAAACAATAGTGTCAAATATTAAGAAAAGCCCAAGGAGGTCTAGATTCAAAATAAAAAAGTAACAGGTAACAATTTGAGAAAATGGTGTGTTAACATTTATCCCGAAACAAGAAATGGACTGACAGAAAAATACAGGCTATTCAAACTCAAACTGTTTATGGATAATTAAAAAGATTACACAGACTTACACATCTGTCATCTCAGAATTTCATTGAAAATGATGGCCATTAATCCTCTTAAGTGAAATTTGTGGAAGGCCATTGCTTTGGATTGAGTTCTCCACACTAGCTCCCAACAGAACAAACTGCATCAATGGAATTATTAATGCGAAAACTCCATGTCAGGAAACCAAAACTAAGTTGTTATCCAACTTTCCCAGAATCAGGAGAGTGCGATCAACCAACTCCTGAACGAACAAGTCAGTGTCCCCTGCATGGGAAGGAAAGCAGCTCTGCTTGAACCCCTCACAAGAAAGCCACCTGATGTCATACAGTTCACATTGTTGTGTATCGTGCTGCCTCCTGTGTCCTGCTCAATCTATCCTCTAGAAATTGGCTTTAGTTGACTCAGTCGATAAAAGAAATGAAGTAGGTGTGTGTGTGTGTGTTGAAAAGGGAGGGAGGGGGTGAGGAGGGGATAAGGAAGAGAGGACAAACACACAATGGGAGCTTTATTCAGTTATAAAGAAGAATGAAATTATGTTCTCTGTAGAAAAATGAAACTGAAGATCACCATGTGGCGTGCACTAAGTTTCAATATAAGTTTTAGGTGTTTTCTCTCATTTGAACTGAAAGTGGGGAAGAGGATGCAGAGATAAAGGGGAGATATGGGAGGGAAAAGGAGGTGGAAGTTATACAAGAGGGAAATGGGGTGAATTTGATCAAAGTAGAATATATGCAAGTATAGAACTGTCATAATGAAACTCATTACTCTATACATCTAATACATACCAACCAACAAAAATGGAAAACAATAGCTATCCAATTATCTTAAGAACCTCTCTAAATTTTTCGATGAGCATGTCCTAATGGCAAGTTTAGATCTTTAAAGTAAATTTATTGTCTTTTGACAATCCTGAAAGCAGTGCTTTGAAATAGGACAGGAAGCAACTTAACTGGTCGCTGACTAGTTAAATCCATGGCTCACAAAGTTTAACACACTAACTGAACATTTAAGGTTCCCTGGGGTTGATGTGGGAGAAAGAATTTTAGACAGCAGGGCATAAAAACTGCTGTCAATTTAACCAAAAGTACGTTACTCCCTGAAGAGACTCATTTTGCTTTCTGTGGAACAATCATTATAAACAAAAGAAAAGAATAATAATTTGTACAATAAAAAATCATAATTTCATTGTCAACATTTTATTTCAAGCACATAATTTTATCTATTATGCTGATTTCAAAATATGTCATATTTTCAATATGTAATTCCATGAAAGAGAAGTGATGACATTTATCTGACTCTATTTCTTCCAAACAGATACAGTGCCTGATTTTATTATAGGTCTATATCTTATTGAATAAAATTTATTGCATCACATTAAATATAAATGAATATTTTAAGTTTCTGGCAAGCTAATGCAAAGCAAATGTTTAGTTGTATGTGGGCTGTTTAGATAAAGATAAATATCCACTGAGAAATACGCATTCAAAGAGCTGTGAATGTGACTTAGTTGGTAGAGTCCTTGCCTAGCACATAGCAAGTCCCTTGCTCAATCCTCAGAACCTCATAAAGCCTAGAGCCTGGTATGGTGACACAGGTCTCTGATCCTAGCAATCAGGAGGGAGAAGGAAGATCAGAAATTAAAGGTTATTCTCAGCTACATAGCAACTTCTAGTCCATCTCAGGCTACATGAAACCCTGTACTAAAAAAGAAGAAGAAGGAGGAGGAGGAAGAGGAGGAAGGTGGTACACATTTACTTTAGTGAGAAATCTTTAGCCAAGTGCATTTCCATAATCCAAATGTTTGAGCGATAGAAGGCAGAAGAATAAGCAGTTCCAGACCAGGCTGGACTACATGAGCTCATGTCTCAAAAGACAAGCAGAATTAACACAAAGCAAAGCAAAATTCAACCAAAAAGTACTGCAAGGAATAATTACACATCAGCAAACTCTTAAGGGGATATACTAACGTCCAGGCACTGCCTGACCCAGGGCAGGAAGAACAAATAAAGTAAAATTAAATAGTCCCGGTGACTGGTGATTCTCCAATCTTCCTCACTCGGTATAAATCAACCAGCTTTTGGGCCGATCTGTGACCACCCCAGAGTTTCTTCTATGACCTGTCTTTATATCAGTTTTTCCTCTAGCTCTCCTTTTTTGATTTCTGTTGCTCTAAAGTCTTACTGTAGAGTTAGGCAGTATTGCAGTAACCTTCCAGGTTAATTAGCACAAACATTTTCAAGATTATGAGAGGTTTTCTTTCTACAATAGTCTTTCGTGTTTGTGATTCAGGTTTGGTCACTATTCCTTTGTAATTGATTTTTGCCTTAAATTTATTTTTATATAACCAATACACTGTCCAAAGTGCTCCACACATGACTGAGGTCACAGTCAGTTTGGGCTACATGAAACCTTGTCTCAAAAATAAAACAAAACAAATAAACAAACAAACAAAAAAAACCCTACACCACACATAAAAGAACAGTGTGAGAATTCTGATGCTACAAAGTGAAAGGGTTTCTGATTGACAATCAAAACCTCACAGAAATCTAACTATCTGTATAAATTCTAGAAATTAATAGTGAGGTGATAAATGCCCACCACAATTCTGGAAGGCGATGCAAGTCACTGTTCACAGAAACAAAGAAAGCTATCTTTGCAGAGTGAAACAGGCTAGCGAAGAGTACTTCCTTTAAATAGATGATCTTCACATGAGTATATAAACATCCAGCACATATATTAAATACATACACCTGTACATTTCAATAAAGCCAATTTTCAAAATTCACCTTTTTCACATTGACACTGTGGTGTTTTATTCATGGAAGGTAAATTAGACACAGTAATAAAAATGCGTTTTAAAATGTGAATTTTCCTCTAATTCAAATTCAAGTTGCCTAAAAAGGACCATATCCTCTCCCTCCCTCTCTCTAGTTAAGCCAACAAGGTGAAACAAAGCTCTCTTGCATTAAATAGCTTAGAAGCAGTTTATAAAAGCTATGAATGGTGTTAATCTGCTTAGAAGGAATCCCTGTTAAATGTATCACACACATGTAGAATGCCTTCAGAGTGCTGGACATGGGTTTTGACAGTTGCATCGCTTGTAATTTAATTTTTTATAAAGCATTAATAGATACCAATGTCTTCTCAGTATAGACATTTCAACATAAGATTTTGATAATATAAAGAGTTTGATAGGTTATAGCATCAACTCTTTTCCTTTCCTCCCTGAAGAACCCAATGTCCTCTGTTTTCAAAATTTATCAAAATCCAACATTTCTCTCTCTAGAACACCTCCCTACCTCATAACAAATCACCATTACCTCTTCTCTGGATTATTTTAGTACCTTAGTCCGCCTGGTAACTGCCTTCCCTCTGTGGCATTTATTTTCCACAGAGACGTCAGAGTGAACAGAGGTGGAAACCGTGCAGGGAGAGGAGGGCGCACTCGGGAACACTCAAGCCTCCTTGCTGCGTTGTACTCATTTTGCTTTGAACGTAAACTGCTCTACAACTCATCTGTCCATCAATGCGCATCCCACTTATAAGCGCACAGAGCTACTAAAACCAAAAGCATTGTGCCTTTATTTTCACAGCATTACATGCTGTGTTCTCAGGAGACACTAAATTTTCTCATTTATATTAACAAAGTGAATCTAAATGCGTTAAGGAAAGCTTAAAAGAATTCAAGCCTCTGAGCTGTTTTCATGGACACTGTTAATAGAAACAGTACACCCTTAGATCTCCAGTGCCTTCCCTGTTACATTTACCAAATAAAAAAAAGCAGAAAAATGGGCATAACAATAAAAACTCAATGTTCCTTAGGCAATAAAGAAGTTCATAAAATGCACTTTATTTCAAATGAATCTTAACAAGGAATTCACAGGAATACAATGTGTATACAATGTATTCACCGGCATACAGCTCTTCCCCCTCACACAAATACAGCATTCTTTTTCTATTTATTTCCCAGTATAGCTTTAGTTAATCCCTGTGCTTAACGCTCAGTTTTATTTGGTAAAACACTGGCAATAGTCTATCTCTGTGACTCTAACCTGTGAGCTGTGACACTCTTCAGGTTCAATGGCTCTTTCTTTCACGGGAATGGCATATCAGACATCCTGCACAGCAGATAATTGCATTACGATTCCTAACAGGAGCAAATTGTCATGAAGTGCCAACAAAAATAATTGCATGGTTGGGGGGTCACCACCCATGAACTGTATTAAAGGGTCGCAGTGTTAGGAAGGTTGAGAACCACTGGTCTAAAGAGAACTCTACTTTATAACGCAAATTGTGATAAAATGAAAAGATATTGCTGATTCTTATTGAAAGGCACGCCTCTGAGGCCACACCACACTGAGGACAGTAAGCAGCTAGTATTTTTGAAAACCCCTGCCTGACACAGCTGTAGTGACATCGCATCTGCCTTCCACATGCACCCGCCAGTGACTCTCTGTTTTTTTGGTGTGATGAATTTATCTGGGTTGATTTTTCCTAAAAATTCTTTATAACTGAAACAATATAAAAATGTTGAAAGTAAACTATGAGTATATAACACAAACCTCGAGAAAGAGAAACAAAGAACCCACAAAACAGGCTAAGTGAGTTCCTTAAGGTGGTGATAGTTTGTCTACTTCAATGAGCTGATAAGGAGATCCGATGAAAATATTTGTTTAAAAGCTGGGTTTGCCTCCTGGAATTCTATCTTCCAACCCCACCCCCATACCCAGTAAAGCTTTGGAAATGATCAACACTTCCCTATCACCAGTTTCCTGACCTAGATGGAACACACACACCATCTGGCACACTCCAAGTTCCTTGGAAAAGAGCTCTCTGTAATGCTGGTTAGAGACATTTTAACCATGAAAATAAAATTGCAAAACTAAATAGGTTTGATTTAGAACCTGTGGCACAAATACTATCAGAATTTAGAAAAACATATATTTTCAGGGTCCTGTGGCATAGTTACAAAAAAAAAGCAAAGCTAAGCCTTATCTCAATATTATCAAAATTTTCACAAACATGTTTAAGACAGGGAGCTGAACTCATATACATCCATATCCTAGCCACAGAAAGTTCAATTTCATTAACGATGCATAATCTCATTGAAGTATTTGGTATTAATATCCAAAGAAAGCTGTCACTGCAGCAAACACACACTTATTGCTTAACCAAAGACAAAACTCATTATATTTCATCCCCATGCATTCCTCCCTTGTTTGCCTTATTTTGTTCCTATCTCTGACTATACCTAGATTGAAGGTCATTTACATTATGAATGAACAATAATTATCAATTAGCCACACATTGCAAACAACGCATATAATTGATGTAACAAATTACTTTCTAAGGTGGAGATATTAAAACCTAGCTCTAGTGTAGGGATTAGAAAATATAACAATACATATTTTAATATTAAAATAATACCAAGAGCTATGGGTCCAAAATCACTCATCTCTGGCACAGATTTTTTTTTTAAGAATTGTGGAGCTCCATTATGCTAAGTTAACAGTAGTTTCAAGCCTAGCAAAAGGAGAAACAAGTCCTTTTGTAAAATGGACATTGATGCCATGCAATGCACACAGGATTCCACATACAGGCATACAGTACAGTACTGTCTTCTTGCTAAGCAGGTAAGACTCAAAGTCAAAGCAGTATTTGAGAAACGCAGCACCTTAGCAGATCCATTAAGCATGAGGCTGTGCAGGAGCATGTGGAAACAGGAGCACAGATGGACAGGGAGGACCTCCCGCCAATCCCTGTGCTCAGCACCTGACACAGGGCCTGACAGCATCCTGCATGGCACACCTATCACAACTCCAAAGCTGACTGTTCAAAGACAAATGTTCTGGATCAGTATTGCCACCGAAAAGCTCGCACCCTGAAAGCTGTTGTTTTCATTAGCTCTGTTGTGCACTTCCTCTATGTTGAAAGAATGTAGCCATGCTCACCATTTAAAAGCCTTACTGAATATGTACTCCTAAATCAGTTCATTTCATATGTGGCTATTTATAATATTAATCATCATAAAGTGATTTAACTCTATAGCTGAATTAAACTATGAGAAGTCACACATTATTAGAAAAATATGTAATATTAGTCAAAGAATTGTAGTTTTTAAAACAATATTTCTTAAGACACGAGTGTTGTGTTGAAGGTCTAACTAGTCCTATTACTGTGTGGAAGCAAAGCTCACCCACTTCTCACTGGCAACAGTCTTTCCAACATCACATTATGTTATCTCAGAATCAGTGTTTCATTAGACAGATTTGAAAAAAGACCAATTCCACATCTGAGGAAGGTAACTGATAATATAACCTAGGCTACTGAACAATGCAGATGAAACTACATCTCTATGTCAGAATACTCAGTAAAGACCTCAAAAATCATCCTGTGTTATTCCAACAAAAAAGTAACACATTATACTTTAGAGAAATTTATGATCGGTTCCTAAAAGTTGAATGAAAACACAAGAAGCTAGGGTAGATCATACTAGCTTCAAAAGAAGTAAAAAAATTTTTTCACTACAGTGGATAAGACGAGGAGGTGATGGCACAAGGATAGACAAGTCACTGAGCAGTGTCTAGAAGCTGGTCAGCTGCCTGGCAGGCAGCAAACCATCCCAATGACAAAAAGAAAGCATCGACATAGACGGCAGAACAACTGGATAAACACGGGAGAAAAAGAGCCTTGCCCTTTACCTTCATACACAGGGAAATGAGTTCTAAATAAATCAAAGGTGCAAACACCAAGCTCAAGTGAAATAAACCTGCCAGGAAAACACAAGAGAAAATACCTGTGACTCTGAGGCAGACCCAGGGCCCCTGACATCTCTCGCTGTGAAAGCAGAGCTGAAAGCTAGACTGGCACTCACGTGAAACACTTCTGCTCATTGAAGTCCACCATTAAGACAATGAAAAGGCAAGCCAGCATAAGAACACTGTTCATCTAACAAGAAGCACTATGACAATGCATGAGGAAGCCTTAGAAATAGCTAACAAAAATCAAGGAATCCAAAAACACTAAAGGCAATCTTGAACATTTCACACACACACACACACACACACACACACACACACACACACACACAC
>LOEQ01005490.1:10889-27590 GCA_001685075.1 Bramus lutescens | reverse complement strand
GAGAGAGAGAGAGAGAGAGAGAGAGAGAGAGAGAGAGAGAGAGAGAGATACACCAATGGCCAATAAATACGTTGAAAGGTATCCAAAACCATATGTCTCTTTGGAAATGGGTATTCAAAACACAGTGAGATAACATTTCACATCCAAGAATGACGAAAATAAAGTATCAATGCCCACTATCGGTATGGGTGTGAACAGCTGTGGTGCACAAAACTGCGGATGGGAAAGTAAGATGGCGCAGCGCTCCACAGAGTGACTGAGCAAGTTCCCAAAAAAGGGAAACACACTGCTAGGCTCATGCTCCAGTAATTCTGCTCTGAAGTGCTAGCCCAGTAGCAGAAATGGGATACATCTTAGAACAAATATATTCATAACAATTCCACACATAAAATATCTAGGGTTGGGACATACTTAAATGTCTCAACATATGAAATGATCTATACTAACATAATGAAATACTATATATGAGCAAGAAAAAACAAGCAACACATTAATTTCCAACTTATGTTTTATTTTTTTTATCCCATGCACATGAAATACAAGAAAGACAAAACCAACAAATATTGACATGAACTAAAGTTCTCTATGGGGTAAAAGGATTTGTGAGAGAACTCGGAGAAAATGAACCCTGGGGCATTCTCCTGTGGCAGAAATAGTCTATATTTAGTTTGGAGAGGTAGCTAACAGAGATGTACAAATCCCAAAACTCATCAGATTATAGATTTAACATCTGTGCATTTTTATATTTAAATTTTATCTCAACGAAGATACTCTTTGGGTTTTTTTTTTTAAAGCATTCTGTGATACCAGAAAGTACATCCTCTGGTTACATAATTTCTTTTTCTGACCTTGGAAAGTTCCTCAACTTCTCTGCAACAGCCCTATGCGACAGTATTGTAGTGACTAAGATAAAGGATAGAAAACACTACAGTGCATGGAATAGAGTCTGCTAAATTATTTTCACTATAATTATTAACTTATTACTAATCAAAGCTTTCCAAAGAACTTGCCTAACACAATCACAGCCGAGTACACACATGATGCTTCATCTAAAACTAATTTCTTGCCACAGTAAGTTACAACAAAAAGCCTCTCATGATACTACAGTTGTGATTTTTAAAACAGTAATTATTGTAAAATTGCTTTTCAATGGACAATAGAAAATAAAGGACTTCATTTTGAAGCCACAGTAATTTTAGATTACTTTTTTTTAAAAGTTGAACACGCAGCTAAGTCAGGGCTGTCATGTCTTCCTTATAGCATTTCAGAATCTTGCAAAGTTTAACACTTAACTGAACTTGCTACAAGGCCTTTTCCCGATCTACTGCATGACCAAGCCAGCTGTTGTTGCATAAACATGATTTAAGCATGTTGTAGCCTGCTTAAATTATTCCAATGCCAAATACTATTTTTTTTATGAGAAGGCTCTCATTATATAGCTCTAGCTGCCCTGGAACTCACTATGTAGATCAGGATGACCTTAAACTGACTGAGAGTTCAAGCCTGCCTCTTCCTCCCAAAAGCTGAGATTAAAGGTGTGAGCCATCACACCTGGTTCCAAATACTGTTCAAAAAATACAACCCAGACTTCCTACCAAGAACACCAAGGCTCTGCTTCTGTGGCTTCCATATGTGTGTGACTTCACTGGGGGTCTCTTCCTACCAGACTGACTTCACCTAAACGGGCTCATTCTTTTGTTTCAGATAGTAAATTCTGTCTTGTTCCCTGAAATTTCACCTGGACAGTTCTAGTTCTATGTGATTTTGTTGTCTTTTCCAGGTTGAATGTTTATTACCTTAAAGTCCAGAGGTTTAAATCCTTGATGCCAGAGGGATGATGCTTGGTGAGGAGTGCTGAGGGTTGATTAGGTCACATGCATGTGACCTTCAAGAATGGGATCATTGCTTTTAGAAAAAGGGCCTCAGTAAGACCCCTTGTCTTTTCTACCATGAGAGGACACTGGAAACAACAGTCTATCTGTAGTAGAAAACAAGCTCACTAGGCACCCAGTCTACTGAAACTTGACCTTGAACTTCCTAGTATCTAAAGCAATTAGAAAGAAAGGGTATTGTTTAGATGCCTCATGTGTGGTATTTTGTTATGGTGGTCCAAAGGTATGATTTTAAAACCTCTACACTTGTAATGTGTGTTTTCTTTCTTTTACCAAGAGGTTATAGTTCCATGGGCCATATTTCTTATTCATCTATAGCATTCAACTATAATGTTCATTCATATAGATGTTGTATAATAAGCATATATACTGTAACAGGAAACAAAGAAGGAAGGAAAGAGAGAAAGAAGGAAAGAAAGAAGGTAACTTACTTTAGAGCATACTTTTGTCAACTCTTTTTTCTAGGAATTTGTTTTATGGTTCTATTTATTTCTCATGCTCATCATCATTTGATTTGGTAGGGAGGAATTTCTTCTAAAATTGTGAAATATTAAAGGGATAATTTTGACAATAATTAAAAGTCTTCCAAGATGAAAGGATCTCACATAAATGGTAGCAAATCTTTTCTACATTTTAAAGATATTTTCCTGAGAAGCTCACAAATGACCAGGACAAGCTAGGAGAGTCAAAGCTACTGTGGGATAATGCTCTTGTACACTGTAAAGATTAGTCACTCATATAGGCTTAATAAAATACTGATTGACCAGTAGCCAGGTAGGAAGTAAAGTGGAGCAACCAGACTAGGAGAATTCTGGGAAGAGGAAAGGCAGAGACACAATCACAAGCCAGATGTAGAGGAAGCAAGATGAGAATGCCTTACTGAGACAAGATACCAACCCATGTGGCTGAAAAAAGACAAGAGTTATGGGTTAATTTGAGTTGTAAGAGCTAGTTAGTAATAAGCCTGAGCAATAGGCCAAAGAGTTTATAATTAATAAAAGCTTCCGTGTGTTTATTTGAGACTGAATAGCTGCAGGACCAGAAGTGACAGAAACGTCCATCTACACAAAACTAGTCTACAAACTCTCAAACTGTACAAGGCCTTTGCAATTTAATTGCTCCTGTCAGCCTTCAGTTCATACTAATAAAGTATATTAACTACTCTATAACTGATACTACTGTAAACTAACACTTATGATTCATTAAAAAGTTTACTGAATCCAAGCAATCCAACCTGTAACACTGGAAACACCAATGTAACACCCCAGCTGGGGAGGTCTCTGCTGTCCCTAGGAGTCTAGGCACCACCGCTAGGTGACAGGCCAGAAAGGTAGAATGACCCCCAACTTGTCATCCAGAGGATCAGAGGTACAAGCCTCTCATCATTTTCCAGTGTTATGGGTCCCTAATGCTTTTATATAAGCATTCTTCCTTTAGTTGGTATTTAAAGGTCTAGTCACAAATACCACAAAGGAAACGTCAAAGAGGAACTAGATGCTGACTCAATGTAAAAACTAAAAACCCCTTCTCAGCAAATACAAATCCCTTTTAATTGCTAAACTCTGCCCTTTTCCTTCCTTTTTCATCTATTTTTCACATGAAGACAAAAGTCAGAGTAGTAGATGTGCAGAAGCCTGATACATCAATGCTTAAATTATTGGAAATTGATTTGCTACTTCATCTATTGAAAGTTCAGAAACAATCCTAAAAGCAGAACTATGGGGGTGGGAAATTGTGCTTGTACATTCTCACAGAAAGAGAAAAAGCCGCTTCATCTTTTTGAATATAGGAGTATAAACTCTACTCAACTACATGGCTTTTCCAGTACAGAATTCTATCAGTGGTATTTTCTCCATGAGTCTTTTCATAAAGTGATGAGTTTTACATAAACTCACTTTGTTCCTGATTCAAACACTGGTAAGCCAGGTGATCAGGCCTAAAATGTACAAAGGAGAGCAAATGTTTATTCTGCCTTTACATGAAATAATAACTTTCATTTATTAAAAATAAGGAGTCTTACTGCAGTTCTCTAATACAAAAGTAATAATAGAAAATAAATAAAAGAATAGAAAAGAAATAATAGAAAGATTTCTTTAAATTTTTGGTATATTTTTTAATATTTCAGCTTTTGGACAGGATAAAAAATAAAGTCTGGATGTACGAGCCCACTAAAAAAGAAACTCAGACAAATCAGTAAGGCTTAAACATCTTATTTGGATTATTAGTAACAAACAATTATTAATTCACTCATTTCTAATTGTTTTTCTCTTACCTTTAGGTAATAAAACTTTAAATGGGCATGTTAAAAAAACCCTCTCCTGATTCTTACTTAATGGTGCTTGGAGGGGACACTAGAGGGAAAGTTATAGAAGTGTGTATTGCAAAATGTCTTGAAAATTTGCAAAATGCTGCATCATGCTCTAATGGAGCAGAATACGCTTCACTTTTCTATTTTTCTGCAGAAATCTCACAGATTTGACCATTTCATAGTAATTTTTCCAAATACATGGCATAGATGGACATTTAAAGATATAGAAATTAAAAGAAATAGTATGCAAAACAAATAGTGCTAATTGTCTAGGGTTCTGTGTTGATGGCAGGAGAGTGAGAAGCCCAAATATTAAAGCTGGAAACAGCTTCCTATGTTAAGAACCAGCTGCAGCCCTGGAGGTTGGGCATCAAAACCAACACCTTCAGAATCAACACCATAAAACAAACCGAAAAGCGGTTGAAGAACAAACACATTCTTGTATGACCACATTTCTTTAAATGCAACTCTTGGGTTCATTTCATACGAAAGAAAAATAAAGGGGGAAAAGAGATAATACAACCACTCTTAAACGTTACCATTTCCAAGAATCTCACAAGAATTCTGTGACCCAGTTTTGTTCCTAACAGACTTAGAAAAGGGACATGGTCATTGCCATTCATAGCAGGTTCTAAGTTACAGTTTATAAAAACCAAACTAATAAATTGGATTTCAAAACATATCTAGAATAGGAACTAAACCACAGGTATAAAATGAAACACCATTGGACTGTCACAGAAATTGCAGTGCCAACTGAGGGTCAGAAATGAGGGATGTAATGTAACTCTGCCTTTAAAAGAATGTGTGTTCTTATATGCAAATCTATCCAATTTGCAAACTAAAGAACACCAATTTTATTAGAAATAGCCAGTAAATATTTCTATTTTCTAAATACAGTTAAAATGAAAGGAAGGTAAAGAGACAAGACTGGGCAGACTAAAGCTTAATGTCATTAGAGAAAACACATTACATGCATGTTGCTCTCTTTGAATGGCAGCCCGATGGCACAGAGGCAGCAGAACTGTGATATGATTCCTCATGTGAGACCTTAGAAACAGAGAAATGAAAACTAGAGAGAATTTCTCCTCAAGGGCTTTTCTCAAATCAAACCTTGACATCAAGTGAGATCTTGACAGACTAATTATTCCAGTCCAGCCTTTAAATGGTATTCTCCAGTGCTTATTTACTGTGAATACAGTTTTAGTGCATTAGTGTTAAGCAGTAAGGACATAAGGACACCTGTTTAACCCCAAATGAATCCCCAAAAGCAAAACTACTAGACACAACTAGCATTTAAAGACCATGGGTTTAGAAAGACAATTTACTGCAAAAATTCATCAGCTGGATTCAAGCAAAGTTTGCTTTATCACTTTCAAAACGAATAAGACAAAGGAACAAAAGAGTAATGAAATCCCACATATTACATATGAATATTTTAAAAATTGTACCTGAAAACATTTTAATAAAGTTTCAGAACTCCTTTAAGTCTGGGCACTGGTAGTGTTTCCTACCACAGACCAACCCGGTTTCATCAACAGTACAACGTATTTTAGATTTGACAATATAACAAACATGGCTGGTCTGCATGCACGTTAAAGCTGACGTGATAAAATCAGTTAAAGTAAAAGCGCAAGGGCAAAAGAAAAACTGTGAGTAGGGCAGGAAAGTGAGGGTTTTACAAAAAGGGCAAAGGAATCTCCCTGACTTCTCCAGATGTACTAAACCACATCACCACATACTAAGAAGTCAAAATGAAAATGAGAGCTGAGAGCTGGCAAACCCAGCAGATCACCACACATACAGATTAGGGAGAATCTCAGCTTCCCTGGTAGGTAAATGATGCATCAAGATGACTACTCCAATCCCTCCTTCCCAGGGATGATGTACTAAAGAGAAGCAGTGGACGATGATATCTGAGGTAAAATGACCTAATACTTTCCTGTGTGCAAGAAATCAAAAGCATACAATACACAATTTATATCCTTTATTGTCTGTTTCCCTTATTTCTTTCAATTACTATATTTAATTTAATAATCATATATGGCTTTTAGGACAGAACTCTGAAAATTCTTTACTGTTAACAAATACAAGAACATGGAAGAAACTGATGCCTGCCACCAATAATCACTAGCAACAGATCAGTGATTAAGGAGTGTGAGGCAGAGACGTTGGGACACCACTGTCCAGTCCTGGAAAGGGAGAGAAGTTTCTACATGTGCTACCACATGGAGGAAACTTGAGAACATGCCACTGAGTAAATCACAAACAAGGAACTCTTGCTATGATACTACCGATACAAGGTGTCAAATGAAAAGACAGAAACGAAAATGGTGGTTACTAGGGACTGAGGGAAAGAACAGGGGTTGACAGTTAATGACCACAGAGGGCTTGGGAGACCAAGAGCAGAAGATGAATGCCCTCTGTAGAGCGATAATAATGACAATTGTCCAACAGGGTAAGTTAATGCCACTGAACCACACTTACAAACAGCCAAATGGTAGGTTCAATAAGGTATACACACACACACACACACGCACACACACACACACACACACTCTTTATTAATTGTATCTATCCTTCATTCTCCTTTACATTTTAGTTACAGCATTTTCCCCACGAATTGGTAAATATTTCACAACGTAAAGTTCTGTTTTTCACAGAGTAATATTTATTATAATGAACTTGAAAAGAGATCAAAAACAAGACATCAAGCCCTCTAATAAATGAGAATGTGCAATAGGAAACACTGCAGGGATGATTTCCTGCAGGACAATGAATTCAGGTAGAGTCTAACATACACTTCCAGTACATCTCTCCATCTGAGAAGCCAATCATATGAAATATGTGTATATATATATATATATANGGAAACACTGCAGGGATGATTTCCTGCAGGACAATGAATTCAGGTAGAGTCTAATATACACTTCCAGTACATCTCTCCATCTGAGAAGCCAATCATATGAAATATGTATATATATATATGTATATATGTATATATATATGCTGAAGACATTTTGACTCCCAATCTCCTCATTATTTTTCACAACCACAAATTAGGTCTTATTTTTTTAACAGTAGTACACTAAGCAACAGACTTCATTACAGCACTTCCATATAAATTTGGCATTCCACTTTGTTCAAACTCATCTCCTTCCCCAGAGCCCCATCATGCACCATGATGCCCGCCCTCCATACACACACACCAAGCCCTCCTCTATGAATCTCCCCAGTTCTGACTGGCTCTGTTCCCTCCTCCAGGTAGTACTAATTTCTGTTCTCATCTCATGTATATTCCAATAAACTAGCTTCTGCAAACAGCAGTAACTTAAGCAAATTACCTAAGATTTTTGCTGATGTTAGAAATCAAAGTTTCCAACTTTTTAGGAAAAAAATAACAAATCCCAGCTTTTATTCATCACAAGAATGAGTAAAGCATCAAAGTATGTCCTTTGAAAATCACAGCTGTGAGTAGGAACACCAGGCCACATAAAACAGTAAGTTAAAGGAAGTCCATAAAAATCACTGTTAGTTGTCTAATCATTTTCCCTAATGTAGACCAGGCTATTATTCAAAATGTTCTATGAATCTTCCCTTCCAGCTCACCCTCCACAGATACTAGTTTAAGATGGTTTTTTAAAGATACCCATAAAAAACCCACAGGGGAAAAGAATGTGGGGAATGTAGCCAGCCTCAGATTTCCAGTTCATTATTTTTTGTATGAAAACAGAGTATTATGCAAGAAACAAACACATACAAAACATTTTTATCATATCGTCATGCTTTTTAGTGGATACTGGCCAAAACGAGTTGGTCCAAGTTATGAACTTTTTCCTTCTTAGAACTCACCAAGTATGCATATGGATATGCTTACTTTACATCATCTTGGCAAAAGTCATTAAGCAAAAGAGAACATTGCTGAAAAAATTGCCCCCACCATATATATAGGTCTGTAGGCAAGCCTGTGGTAATTGATGATTGATGGGTGATGTCCCAGCTCACTATGGATAGTGTCAACCTTGAGTTAGTGGTCATAAACGACATAAGAAAGCAGGTTGAGCAAGCCATGGGAGCAAGGCAAGGAGCAGCATCCCTCCATGGCCTTGAGTTCCTGTCCTGATTTGCCTTCATGATAGACTACAGGCTGTAAAACGAAATAAACCCTTTCCTTCCCAAGTCACTTTGGTCATGGTGTTTTACCACAGGAATAGAAATGCTAAGACAGAAATTTGCACCAGATCATGGGATATTGCTTTGACAGACCAGACCATGTGTTTTGGGAGGACTGTGGCAGCTTTTGACCTTTTTTTTTTTTTAAGCTGGAAAAGATTTTGAGTGCTCAGAGCTTATGGGCCTGTTCTGTAGGAACTTAGAAGACAATGCTGAGAGCAGAGCAGACAATGAGGAACTGGCTTGCAAAGTTTTAGAGTGAAGTTTTGAAAATCTCTCAAAGACTCTATCATGATCATTCATGTGATATATTTTTTAAAAAGTTGCTTTGCTGAGACAAATGACAGGATGCTGGCCATTTGAGGCTGCAGAAAGCTCTGTGATTAAGAAGAGACAAGCATCACTGAGGTGAAATCTTCTGGGAAGTGCTTCCTGTGGGTCAGAACACAGAAGCTGTAGTCCAGAGAGCACCATGGTTTTACCTGGCACTGGCAGTGAAACTTGGGAATGAGTAGGCATTTCCCAGGTGGCACTGGGTTTTAAGACATAAAGGCATCATAGAGAACAGCTAAGGCTTGACCCCGTGAGCGGCTGGAAGAGGCCACTGGTGAACGTGTAACTTCAACTGAAGTAGAAGCTCCAGGACTGAGGGGTCATGGAGAGAAGAAGAAGAGGAGGCACAGTACCATGTGGCAGGGTTAGAGTCCTCGAAGAGAGACCAGGAAAGACTTTATTGGTGAAAATGCAGCCTAGTTGCAATGCAGACCCCAACATTTTGGAGATGCCAATACCACTAGATGGCTAGCAAATATGACTGCAGCTGTGAAGTGGAGCCAACTGAGTCTGGCCAAGCTGTGTGTGCTGTGGCAAGCTCTTTCTTTGGCGCTCAGAAGATGGTGAGTTCCAGGAGTCTAACCCTGAGCCCAGACTATTGGACAGGGTTTTGCCTGGATTTGATTGTGGCTGTGCTCTTGTTCTTCCCTCTTGGAGTAAGAAAGTATTTAACTTTTGTTTTCTTTTATTTTAATGGGAACTCAGAGTTATAAGACCTTAGGTATTTTGGAGGAAGTTTGCGATTTTAGAGAGACTTTAGAGTTTTAGAGAAACTTTGTAATTTGGAGAGACTGGATATTTTAAAGAGACTGAACTTCTTGAGTTAATTTTTAAGAACTTTTAAAGTTATTAAGAGTTTTAAAGTGGGACTTTTAAAGTTTTATATTGCACTATTAATATGAGATCTTGGAATGAGTAAGAAACAAAAGGTTACAGTTAAGGAATAATATGTTTGTGTGTCAAGTTCAAAAGGGGTCAGTTGTACTGGCTAGTTTTCTGCCAATTTGGCATAAGCTAAAGTAATTTAGGAAGAAAGATTCTCAAATGAGAAAATGACCCTACCCAACTGGCCTGTGGGCAAAACTATAGTTCATTGTCTTGTTTGATGATGGAAATAAATTGGCCCAGCACACTGTGAGTGCTGCCACCCCTGGGCTGGTGGTCCTGGGTGGTATATGAAAGCAGGCTGAGTGAGCCATGGAGAAGTCGTCAGTAAGCAGCACTTCTCTGTGACCTTTGCTGCAGTTCCTGATTCCAGGTTCCTGCTGTGACTTTCTTGAATAGATAAGCTGTAAGATGAAATAACCCCTCCATCTCCAAGTCACTTTTGGTCTTTATGTTTTATCCCAGTTATAGACAATGAATCAACAGAGAATACACACACACACACACACACACACACACAATGGTAAAATATAACAATAATAGGCATTTCCTATTCCATACATGTAATACATAAATATAATGTTGTGGGGTGAATGGGACTGTCCCCCTAGGTCCAGATGTTTGGATATTTGTTCACCAGTTGGTGGTGCTGTTTGGGGATGCTTAGGAGGCATGTTCTTGCTGGAGAAAGTATGTCACTGGGGTCATACTTTAAGGTTTCAAAGACACAGGCCATTCCCTGTTCATCATCTCTGCTTCCTGCTTAGATTCCAGATGTGAGCTTTCAGTTGTTCTCGATGCCATATCTGTAGCCTATTTCCATGATTCTCTGCCACGATGGACTCTTAGCCCTCTGGAACTAAATAAACTCTTGGTTCTCTATAAATTGCCTTGGTCATGATATTTTATCACAGCAACAGTAAAGTAACTAGGACAATACACACATGTGCGTGTGGTGACAGGGTCTCCTCACACATGTTAGGTCTGTGCTGGACAACTGAGCTGTATCCACAGTCCCCGCTATTTCATAATGGCAAACTTTTCCATACGAATGTCTCTGTGTCACCAATAAGTTACTGAGAAGAATCAATTCTGAGAATCTTTCAAGGTCTATTAAACCATTCTACTCTCTAAGACTAAAGTATCTCCTCACGAACATAACATGAAGAAACATACTTATTATCTGTCCTTGGAAATGTGCATCTAATTCTAAATATGTACAATACACCATTCATTCCAAAAATATCCTGCCAACAGTACCAAGCTTTTAATTTTATAACAAACATTAATTATGAATTAAAATGTCTACTTCTAACTATGTTTATTTCTGCCTTCAAGCTGCTTGTGGAAATCAGAACCACATTCCCTGGAATGTTTCACAGATGTGCTAATCTCACTCTGTCAGGCCAACCATGAGAAGACAATGCTACAAAATAACTGAAATTCATCAAGAATAAAACAGCAGTGTACTGTGTTATTAGGCCTTCAAGAAATCCTAAACTCACCCTTCAATTTCAACAATTAAAATGGAACTTTAAAAAAAATGTTTTTCATACAAATACAAAGCCTGAGAGAATGAAACTTCCACAGACTCTTAGCTGCTGCCACATCAAGCCCCCAAACAGCTTCTGACTGTGAAGGCAAAAGCCTAGCAAATTTATGCCAGTGTCAACATACTGTGAACCTCTGCTACAGCCAGCAGGCAATGTGCAGAGGCACACACTTCTCCAACACAATAAGAAAAGGAGGGGAATCAGTCTGGAATGAGACTCTTAGGAAACTTCCCATTCAGTTTAAAGATGAGCAGGCATCTGTATCAACATCATAATAAAGAGCCAGGGCACAAAGGGACTGTGCCAAACTGTTTCCAGTGAGAGCTGTCAGGGAAATAAGAGTTGCTACAGTAATAGGTTAGACTGATGCATTCTTGACATTTTTGCTTTCACCTCTGGTCAGAGTTAATTTAAAATAATGACTAAATGAAGCCCTTCCTAAAGGATATACTCCCTCCTTATCCCAGGGGCACAGCCACACTTCATTCTCTTACTCTGGAACCCATTTCTTTCTCACATATCAAGCTGTGGAAACTGCAGAACTTTAACTGAATCTGGAAACTGAATCAGGAGTGGTCACTAATTCCTATGGTGTCCTGTTAAGATGCCTTCTACAGTATAAATTTGACTTTGATTTGTGTTGTTTTCCAGCTAACTGTTTTGCTTTGCTTTGTTGTTTAGAGGTAAGCCCTAGCGTCATACCCAGCCCCAGGGGCCCTGAAACTCACTAGACTGATCAGATTGACCACCAAGAAACTAACAGATAAACACATGAACGACTAAGCATATGGTACAGAACAGAACATAACATGGTTTAACAATAAAGCGTGCTACCTCGGTGAGTAAAAAGAACTATACTGAGAAGGAAGAACACCCAACCACAAAAGACTACGTAATGCATAATTCTAATCCATCAAGTCAAAAAACAGATCAGCAGTTCCCAGATTTGAGAGTGGAGAGGTAGCAATATGAAATCGCTCTCTGGAGGATGATGAAGTTCCCATTTAGCATGCCAAGTTGGGTTGTCCATCTCAACCCAACTCTCTTCATCTCTCCATGTGATAGTTCCTTTATAAACCTGTGAATCCTAGCCTCCTAATGAAGCCTCGTGTTTCCTTTCCAACAGCTGGTCCTATTTTCTTCCTCCCAAAGTTACCCCATTTCCACGCTGACATCTCCCATAGTACGAGCCTCTTGCCAGTCCGTCCTCTGCCTACTGTCCAACACAATCATGTTTTTCCTCCTAACTCATCACACTCCAGCCATGTTCTCTTTCCTTCTACCCCTATGCAAGTTATGTGTTGCCTTCATCCTTTGGTCCAGAATGATCCTCCCTCCTATTTTCTCAAGTTTTATTCCCTCTCGTTATTAATGCTTCATCTTACATGCTACACCTCTGAGAGGCCAACCTAGACTATCTTCATATGAGGTACTATGGGGCTTAATAGGCCTGCTTATTTTCCTGCATAGCATTAAATAGCAGTTTTCTGCCTTAATGACTCACTGTGCTTCTCCCACCTAACTTCTTCACTTCACTACTGTATTGCTACACTCAGAAACTGCAACTGCCTCTAGCATGTGCTCAATAGAAAGCTACTAGATTAGAATGAGTAACATGATGGGGATAAGATAAAGCTCAATATCACTTGAAAAACAAAGTCCAGTTCCACCATAAGAAACAATCAAGTTCTCTGTAGAAGCTATAACATGGGATCCAAGAAAAGTAGGAAGATGATGTTTTTGTTTCTAGAATGGCAGTCTAAACTCAAGGTCCTGTTTTGTTCATGAGAAATGGGTTATCACATGAAGCAAAACATAGGCATAATTAGATAACTAGCATCAATATAAAACAGCATTGGGTAAAAAATGGTGGTAGAACATAACTATTTTATGTAAAAAAGAAAAAAAATCAAACATATTCCAATCATAGCTCCAACAATAAGAATTCTTGGTTGTACTTTTTTTTTTTTTGGTTTTTCGAGACAGGCTCTCTCTGTACTTTTTAACACAAGGCTTTTTTTTTTTAGTGAACTTGGAAAAGCAAAGTGGAAATGAACAAAGTGTCTTTAAGAGCCACTGAAGATACCAAGAGGGCTGATAAAGCTTTCTGAATCAAAAGTTGATATCATCACAATTATGGAACCAGAGGGTTAATTTAGAAAGAAAGGCCCAGGGGGCCCAGGAGACAGTCAATATGAACGAACAGCTTATATGAGTAATGAGTCTACGGAACTAGAGCAACAGGCCCGCGACGAACCACCTCTGTCTTTACAGTAATTAAATATTATTCCTGATGTACAATCATTTTCCTCCACAAATAGTGCTTTCCTGCTGATGAAATTATGCACAACCCTGGCCTATCAAAAGCTGCCTGCAGGGCCTTTGCTATGGAGAGAAGCTGAGTAGACTATGGGAACTGGCTCATTTAGATAATGAACCACAGATCTCCCAAGCTTCATTTTCAGGTGGAGGCAACAACTGTTTTTGTTCTTGTTCTCTTTTTAAAATCAATTGGCACCATTCTAACATTTACTCTTGGGAAACATACTTTATTATTATTATTTTTAACCAGAGTTCTGCTTTTGATTTCACCTCGTCTGCTATTTCATCTCTCTCGCTAAGAGCATCCTGGAAATAACAGAAGAAAGCATCCTTGTGTGGGGGGTGGGGGGGAGCTGCATTTCTGTTACCTGGCTTCCACTTAATTTCCAGCTCTTTCATTCTCACTAGCCATCCCAAATAAGGAAAATAATGTAAGATTAAAAACTAATGTTTTCTCAAAGTTTTTTTAAAGAAAGAAAGAATTTCTTTCTTTCTTTCTTTCTTTCTTTCTTTCTTTCTTTAAAGCAAGATTCCTTGCACTTACCTTGCCAAGTCCTAAGTTGTAATAGTCTCCTGGAGCACTTTGGTGCAAATCCTATTATCTTAGCTATTACTTTGTTACTTATTCTCAAAAAAAGTAGTAGTATTTTTCATGCAGTGTATTAGGTTCTGAGGATGAGAAGATGCCATATGGCTAATGGTCCTGTGGTGGTTTGAAAGAAAATGGCCCCCACAGCAAGTGCTACTATTAGGAGGTGTATCTTTGTGGAATAGGTTTGGCCTTGTTGTAAGAAATCTGTCACTGTGGGGGTGGGCTTTGAGGTTTCCTATGCTCAAGCTACACCTAGTATGGAACAAAGTTCACTTCCTGATGCCTGCAGATCATGACCTAGAACTCTTAAGTTCCTTCTCCAGCACCATGTCTACTTGCACACCACCAAGCTTCCCACCATAATGATAATGGACTAATTCTCTAAAACTATAAGCTAGCCTCAATTAATCCTTTTCCTGTATAAGAGGTCATATGGTCATGGTGTCTCTTCCACAGCAACAGAAACACTAACTAAGACGGGCTCAATCCACATGAACTTGTCCACAGAACTATTCTAGCTCTACTACATGGTAGTGCAAAGCTTTTTCTTGGTCTTCACTTTTTCTTGGGCTAGGCCCTTCTCCATCAATTAGCAAGCAAGAAAATGCCTCAGAGATTTGCCAATCTGAAGGAGCAAATTCCTCAATTGAGGCTTCTTCTTCCTAGGTGTCTCTCGTTTGCCTCAAGTGACAGAAACTAACCAACACTGCTAATGGCCATGTCAAAGGAGCAGCAGGTGGCAATTGAGGTTTGGGAGGTTGACCCACCAGGAAGCAAAGCCAGACAAGCAAGGTCCAGAGGGCTTCAGGCTCAGAATGTCTCTTGTTACTGATGTGCCTTTACATGTTTGCCCCTACCATTTTTCTCTAGTATCTGGCATGATGTGAATGGATATCAGGGAGTCCCCACTGCCTCTAATGTTGTATGATTATCTCAAGGAAATATCCCATTCTACTTGGCACTTTTACCTATGGATAATTATGAAGATGATTTCCTCTTAAATTGTACTGTTTAATTGAAGCAATGATTTTATACAATAATAGTGTTAGCTTAAATAGGATTTTAATAATTGAGGGTCTTTAATAGATATAGTAAGCAATTATGATAGAGGTTAGCTTAATGGGAAAACGAATATATGAGTACCTATAGGTAAAAGCAAGATATGGTACTGTCCGAACCCCTGATATAGCAAGGGCTACAGAGGATAGAAAATAAGAATAGGAAACATCACCCAGCTAGTTTCTCTTGAGGAGCTATACAGATTGTGGCTTAGTTTAATGGTTAAGAAAAACAATTGAGTCCCAGAAGCTAAGTTAGTTCAAATTATTTTTAATCTTAATGTTGAAAGATGTATTCATGGATTTTTGTGTGTATCATAGCTGGAAAAAAAAGAGATTTAAATATGTCTTAAAGTTAGGTCAAGATGTTTCTGTTAATGACTTTGAGGCAGAAAATCTTGGGAAACAATTTAAAGTTTAGAAAGGCATACTTTAATAGCTGAGGGAGAAACTCCTTGGGGTCAGGGAACAGGTAGCTTGCTACTGCTTGCTGGTATGTCTTTCTTGCTAGGATAATTCAAAGGCAATGATTAATTCCTTGTCCCCATTTATGCCCTCAATTTCCTCATATGATTTAATTAAAAATAAAACTGTTGATGGATGAGTATGCATCCTGAGGATTTAAAATAGAGTTAACTGACTGTTTTTCATACATAGAGTTTAGGTTTGTGGTTCTTTTAAGATTCTTTCTAAGATTACCTTTTGAGATAAGGAATAAAATGATTGATCCTTTCTTTGTAACCTCAAAACACAGCCTGCCAGGAAAAGAACTGGATGAGAAAAATACCTTGCTTGCTCACACTCCGTTAATCCATAACAAGTTGCTTGAATATGAATGTATGTGGGGTTTTGGGATAATTTGCTTTCATGTAACTCTGTAATATGTAGGATGTTTATGTAAGAGAAATGAGAAAATTTTTTATTTGTATTCATTGTAATCATTCCCTTAAAAAAGAATGTAACCACATTATAATTTTCATTCCGCTTGAAAGATTTTGCTGGAATATATAGGCTATAAGGGAAAACATAAAGTTACTTAGAACGAAGATGTGTATGTGTCTTATCCCTTTTTCATCAGTCGCAGAGATTTTTACTCCCTCAGACAGAAAGCCAATTTGATTGATTAATTCTCAGAAGACTCTGTGGATCTCCCTCAACTCCTGCATTGCTGAAGGCTGGTCTTCAGGGCATTGATATAGCACACTTACTAGCCTTTGAAACTCCCTCCCTCAGAATGTGAAGTTCATGCTTCCCATTTTTTTCTACCTTTCTGGAAAATCCTTTCTTTCCTCAAACTAGTACCACTTCTTCCTTTCATCCACTAAACACAGAATTGCTCTACACTACTCTCCAGCCATGTGCATCATAATTGACAGCAGCTGAAGTGACCACTTGTAACAGGAGGGCCTGCTTGTTGGGGTTTATGTCCTTCCCAGTTTCCACAGCCAGTAAGCCCCCAAAGAAAATCACACAGAGGTCTCCATAAGTTATAAACTGATTGGCCCATTAGCTCAGGCTTTTTATTAATTCTTAGAACTTATATTAACCCATTATTCTTATCTATGCTAGCCACATGGCTCAGTACCTT
>LOEQ01005489.1:33932-48395 GCA_001685075.1 Bramus lutescens | reverse complement strand
CTATCTATCTATCTATCTATCTATCTATCTATCTATCTATCTATCATTTATTTTCGGTATCCTATTGGATGTGTACCTGCTTGTGTGTGTGTGTTTGTGTGTGTGTATGCGTATGGAGCACATATGCCCATATATGCACCTATGGAGACCTAAGGTTGGCTTCAGGGTGTATCTTACTCAATTACTATCTACTGTAAATATGTATGTATACATGCACGCATTTTATGTATGTATGTATACATTTTATGTATGTATATATGTATGTGTGTGTCTGTATATATTATATATGTCCATCCCTATATATCTTTGTATGTTTTTATTACATGTTCTTTTTATTGCACTTGAAGCTTGATATTTTGGATAGATTGGCTGGCTATTGAGCTCAGGAGGTCTGCCTGTCTTCATCCTATGCACTGGGGTTACAGATGTATATATTATTTCTGGCCTTTTATGTGGGTGCCTGGGACACCAGTAAAAGTCATCTTGCTTTGGCAGCAAGTGCTTTAATCCCTCAGCCATCTCTTTAGTCCCAAAGCCCTAGTTTCTTAAGAAGTAAAGTAGCCTCCTTTTCTCTTCTTTCTTTTATCTTTATCATCTATCATCAAAGTAGCCTCAGGAACTTGCTCAGAACAAGGACTTTAGATGCAACCATGATCAGTGAGGCCAGAGCTGGCAGGCAGAAAAGATGGTGTTTTATTTGGGCTAACATGTACCAACAGCACTAGATTTTTGTCAGTGCAAACATGTGGCATCTTTTATACACATTTCCAGAAATAAACTGCCAAAGCAGTGAGTGCTGCTACCTTGAACCTAAAATTTGAATCACAACTCTGCAAGGAGACTAAGATTACACACTAGTCTAAGGATCTACTAAATCAGCATCAGCATAATGCTGTTTTCTGCAAACTGATAAGCACATTCATACCAGCTGGTTAAAAAGGAGCCTAGAACAAAGCAGGAAAAGTGACATTTTTGTGAAAGGACTTCCATATTTTGGAAAAAATTATACTAGTGGGTAAATGTATCTATCCAATGATAGGAAAAGGGAAAGCCACACCTCCCTCAACCCACAACTCCCACAAGAAAAGCTTAAGTGGCTCATTTAGAAACAAAACAAAAATGATGAGTTCTGTGAAGGTTGTCCTTCATGTGGGTTCTTTGGAGATTTATTATTTCATGTGCTCACAAACTGCAGTGATTCAGTTGAAGGCACAGAGCAGGAGATGGATCTCATAGTCTTTCTGTATATCTACCAACAGAAATGTTCCAAATGGAAGTGACCACAGCAGCCTACCATCCCATCTCATTTATGTTACATTATCTTGGATTAGAGCTGTTAACAGTAGTCTTTGTTGAAAAGTCCTCCAGAGACATGAGAAACAACAATTAAACAAGGATTTCTGAGTCAGATTCCATAATGGAAAAGCAACGGAATAACTCACCTTGATATACAATGGCTCTCTAAGATGGTCAACAAAAATACAAGCCTTTTCCTCCCATACAGGATTCAGGTTCTTGTGTATAATTTTACTTCTAAAAACTTCTTTTCTTCCAATTTTAAACTTCACATATGGATCACTTGTCCCTGTTGAAGAGATTCACATCAGGCATTCCTTTCTATGGAAGTAAGATAGCTGCTCATTGGAACATCAGAAAGAATTAAAGGGAGAAAACGTAATTGAGACCTATCTCACAAGAACAGGTTTTCTTCTCTAAATCTGAGGTAAAATCAAATTATCATCATTATTGTTATTACCTTATCTTCTGAGCATAATTCTGTAAATGTGTTCTGGATTTTCAGAAAAACAATTGCTTTTATAGTGGTGGAACTAATTTACATTCAACTAGCAGTCTTTGAAGGTTCTCCATTTCCTGCATCTTCATCAGTATGTGTTGCTATTTCTTTTCTTAATGATAGCCATTCTGGTTACAGTAAGACAAGAGATCTCACTGTAGTTTTTAATTTTCATTTCCCCAGGTGCAATGGCTAAGAATGCTGAAGACGTTTTATCATATATTTACCAGCCAGTTGCAGTAGAATTGTTGAGAATTTTGTATCCATTTCATTAGCCCACCTTACTGGTTGGGCTGGTTTTGTTTGTTTGTGGTATCTGTTTTTTGGGTTCTTTACATATATTTTGGGCATCAATCCCACTAGATATTGAGCTAGTGAAGATTTTTCTTCCCATTCTGTGGGCTGTCTCTTCATTCACTGTCTCTTCATTCAAATTGTTTCTTTGATGTGAGCATTTTAGCATCAAGCAATCACAGTTGTCAATATTTGGTTCATTTCCTGATCATGGAAGTTCCACAAAAACAAGCAAAACTTAAAGAAAAATAGAGGGTGTAATATAGCCCTTACTACAGAACTGTATAGAACACTTAGTAAGTTTGTTTAAAGCCCTAAGGTCAGTTCCCAGTATGAGTAATAATAAAAATAAACAAAATCCTAAAAACAGAACTATCATAAAAAGCACTTACTTGATTACTGAGTACATATTCAAAAGATTCTAAGTAAATACACCACAGAGACACTTGCACATCCATGGTTATTGCAGTAAGATTCATAATAACCAATGCATGGAATCAATGACTATAAATATAAGGATATATAAAAATGACAAGGTATATATCCATAATGAAGTATAGATAAAACAGTCTTTAAAGAGTCATAAAAGTAATATTAAAGAGTACAGACAGTAATAGGTTAATGTAGTAAAGATAATAATATCAGTACTAAAAATTAATAAAATAAAAATAAAAAATGCAGAATCTGGATTATGTATATTATTGTGTTTTCTTTGAATATTTTAACTGTGAATGAGCTATATACTCAAGCTTGTAGTCATGTTAGTTTTAAATGCCAAATTCTGTGAATCTTTGAAAGACTTGAAGAATACCTATCTATCTGAAATATATCCCTGTACATCTAAAAAATTTAACTAACATAACTACAAGCTTGACTATTATAGATAACTATCAGTTAAACCTGTATTTCTAAATTATACATTACATTTTAAAATGAGCTATAAAAACACAATACCTTAATCAACAATAGAAATACACATATAACAAAATTGACCTTAAATTTGTATAAATAAACCAAGATTCATATCTATGCAAAACATTCATCTCTGTAGCATATTCCCTTTAAATGTAAATAGACATTTATATACATTCACTTAGGGAATTCTGGCACTGTTCTCTAGGCTATTTCTGGTGGATTGGGAACACTGTTAATCAGGTATTTAATGGGGTATCCTGTATGGTAGGTCCATCTCAGTCAGCAGTTTTGAAGTTGTCATGGATGTTGGACCATCTGGGCCATTTTGCTTTATGGGGTTCTGTTTGATCAAACCATATTATCTGATAAGGAATCCACAGCTTTCTATCCTTTTTGGAAACGAAAGCAGAA
Organism: Bramus lutescens; assembly: GCA_001685075.1. Classification (NCBI taxonomy): domain Eukaryota; kingdom Metazoa; phylum Chordata; class Mammalia; order Rodentia; family Cricetidae; genus Bramus; species Bramus lutescens. The sequence continues at coordinate 44,980 of LOEQ01005489.1, read as the reverse complement.
CCTCTTTTTCAAAGCAACATATCCTTAGACGCAAATTTTGAAGTCAAGATGCCTTTAAAAAAATNTATATATATGTTGGTTTAGCTTAACAGCCCATACAATGAAACGTCTCTCTGTGTTTAGCTCATTCATAGTAAAAAAATTAAAAGAAAACACAATAATATACATAATCCAGACTCTCTGCATATTTTTATTTTTATGTGGCTTATTTTTATTTTATTAATTTTTAGCACTGATTTTATTATCTTTACTTCTTTAATCTATTACTTTCTATTTTCTTTAATATTACTTTTATGTCTCTTTAAAGACTTTTTATTTACACTTTCTTTTCTTCTCTTTCCTAAGCCTGCATAGATTTTTTTTTAAATAAAAAAACACACTGTGTCCCATTTAGAGGTCCCTTATGTCTGAGTCTGTCCTATTGTGTAACTGAAACCCTTTTTTTGACAAAATGCATTTTAAAATGATAAGCAGAGTAGTCACAGCAGCCCTTGATGCTGACTCTGCCTCTCTTGGCCTTTTAATATGGCAGAGGTAGTTCACTGCTAGTTCTGAGACTACTGGGTGGGAACTGCATTCACCTCAACTCTAGGAAGCACCATGCAGTAAATAAACCCTTTTAATCTGAGTAAAAGCTAAATCTGCCATGTAGCGCACCACATGGCCTGGAAATACCTCTGTGTGTGGTGGCGGGAATCTGCCATGTTCTCATGCCTGTGTACTCCTAGCAGACCTGATCCTACTGCCTGTCCAGGTGGGCAGCACTGAGCCATTAGCATGGTCTCAGTTACTTTCCTCCTGACCCCAAGTGGACACACAAGCACCCAGACCCAAAGTGGGTGGCAGGCATTAGTCTCACATTGGGTGCCATTCTGTAGGTGGAGGCTGTTCATTTGTTCCTGGCTGTCCAGACCCAAAATAATCACACAAACTACATTAATTAGAACACTGCTTGGTCAATTAGCTTGGGCTTCTTATTAACCTACTCTTACATCTTAAATTAATCTATTTCTATTATTTTTTACTTTACCGTGGAGCTTGTGGCCTACTGGAAAGGTTCTGGCTGGCAGCTCATGTCTTTCTCCTTCAGTGGTTACATGGTATCTCCCTGACTCTGCCTACTCTTTCTCTGCATCTGCCTGACTTTACTCTGTTAAGCAATTGGCTGAAGCAGCTTCTTTTTTAACCAATGGCAATAAAACATATTCACAGTATGCAGAGTAGAATCCCACATCACTGAGATACACATTTTCAGCCAGAGCATTCCTTTGAAATGTGATCAAGAAGCAATGGTGGTGGTACATGCTATTAATTCCAATAGTTGGGAGGAAGAGACAGTTGAATCTTAAAGGTTGAGGCCAGCCTAGTCTAACAGATAAAGTCCCAGGACAGCCAGGCCTTCACAAAGAAGCCCTGTCTCAAAAGAAACCCAAAATGTGATCAAGAAACAGAAGGCCAACTGCCATGTGAAAAAGTGTTCAGTATCATAACTATCAGAAATATACAAATAAAAATTACCTTGGTATAGGAAGAATGGCTATTATCAAAATGACAGAATATAACAACTGCTGGTGAGGATGTGGTCAAGGAGCCTTTGTCTACTGATAGTAGGAATTTATCTAGCCATTATGGAATACTGCAAGAGGCCATAACACTTACAGCAGATGACAACTAGTATTCAAATGTCAATCCACCAGAGAAATCTGATGGAGGTTAACTCTGTCCAGACAAGGTCTGCAGGACCATCAACTCGGGAAACTCCTGCTTACTTTTGCTAAATAAGCTTGGTGTCTCTCCAATATCTGCATTATAGTGTGCAATCTCATGATTGACCATCAGTCTTATGGGCACATATATCTGTGGATGGTCAGGAAGATGACTTTTAATTTGACTATATAATTTTGATATATAGAATATATACTGGGACATTCTTTATAACTAGATCTATGTGTCCTATAGACAATTAAAAGTCTGATTTATTCCTTTTAACTCAGACCAATATCAAAAAACAACAATTTCTCTTCAGTCTAATAAAAACTGCACACAATTAGCTCACTTTTACCTCAGAGGAAGTCCAAATTAGGTTAAAGACTTTTTGTAAATAGATCATAAGTTTAAAACCTTACAGTTGTGCACAAGGTTAGATATTCAACCAAGGTTACTACAGAAAGCACCCCAAGAAAAGCATGCCAATTCTTCACTTGCCAGTCTGTTATCAATAGACTCATGTCTCAAAGTTTCTCACTGGGTACTGTGCACCCTGTCTGGTTACAGTTTTATTAAAAAAAATACCTTAAATCCCTTGTATTGCCATGGCAATGGCTCAACTCCTAATCGCTTATCCTAGGAATGTGCTTTTGTCCAATGAGAAGTAACTATTGCATGTTCTTTATCACGTCAAGGCTCCTGGGAAAATGAGAGCTTTTAGGCTGGAAAGAAGAAGCTAGGAAAAGAAACTAGAAGTTAGAAGCAGGACAGGAGAAATAGAATAAAAGCAGAAGAAAAAGAAGATGTCTTTGGAACATCAAAGTGTGAGAAAATTGATTCACCCTCAGATAACCCCTCAGAAAAAGTGCCCTTTTCTTCTGGTAGCTTCCAATTGGAACCCTAAAGTGCGCCTTGTGGCTGAACCCCAAAGACCTTCACTAGAAAATAGTGTAGAGTTGTCTCTAAAAAATATGGGCTCAGTCAGTGAAGTGCTTATTTTGCAATCATTTTTCAGAGTTCACACTCTGAGAAACTTCATTTAAAAAGCCGTTTGTGGTGGTTTGTAATCCTGGGGTTAGGTAGAGACTGGGAAATCCCTGGGGCTCACTACACAGCCTATTTAGCCTTACTGGTCCCAAGCCAGTGAGAGAAGTTTCCCCCAAAAAAGAGGGGGAAAGCACTTGAGGAAGAACAACTGAAGTTGTCCTCTAGCCTAGACACACACACACACACACACACACACGCACACACACACACACACACACACACACACAGAGAGAAATAAGTTAAAGAATCATCTACACTCCCATGTTCACTGCAGCTCCCCTCACAATAATAGCCAAGATGGATAAACAACCAGAGTCTTTAACTGATGAGTAAATAAAGAAAATCTGGTGGATAAACACAACACATCTATTCATTAGTTAAATCCTATCATTTGTGACAGCACAAGTGGAACTCAAGGTCATTATGCTAGGTGAAGCAAGCCAGGCACAGGAAGACAAATGCTGCATGTTCTACTTATGTGAGCTCTAAAAATGGTGATCATATAGAAGTTGAGAGTTCTAAAGTTGAGGTTACCAGAAATAAAGAATAGTAGTGGGATGGGACATAAGACTGAGCAGTGAGCACTAAGGTTGACTTACATATGAACAAGAAGTTCTGCTAGGATAATTTCAGGTGGGTAAGTATAGATACCACCATAGAAAGATGATATAGATAGTACTATCTACTCCAAGCCAGAAGAAACGATCTTGAAATTTTACCATAAGAAATGATGACTGTAGGCTACAGAGATGACACAGCAGTTAAGAGTACTTATTGATCTTGCTGAGGACCTGTTATTCCCAGCACCCACATGGTGGATCACAACTACCCATATCTCCAGTTTCAGGGCATTCAAGGTCTCTTCTTACCACCTAACCCACAAATACATACGTGTAGGCAAAATACTCATATTCATGAAGTTTTAAAAATCTAAAAGTACTTTAAAAAGAAATGATAAATGTTTACAATCATTATGCATATTCTCATTATTACATAATATGTTTATATATAAACATTTACATTCATCCCATTAATATGTAGATCTTGTTTTTATGTATTAATTAAAATAAAATTTAAAAGCTTAGGATCTCTATCTCTCTTGTTTTGTGGAAAACAGAAACTCAACTTAAATGAGTGCCAATCAGCAAAGACAGTTGGCCTAATCACTTAGAATCATCTTCTAAAACGTTCTATGGTTTATTTTCACCAGTTCATTGGGGGCATTAAAATTGTCCTACCTTATGTCTCAATGGGAATGAATTCATTTTATCTGCCCTTTTGTAAAAGTCTCAATCCTTACTATAATAGTCTTGAATAGAACGTTTCTTGCTGTTTTTAAGAAACCTTTATAAAATTTTCCCTCATGAAACAACAGTGTAGCATAATTTATAAATATTGCTCTGGATGGCCAGGGACATTAGATTCCATTATTGTGCACAAATCTTTGTTCACCCTTTTGTGCAATATCTTTGTAATCTATTTTTCTATGTTCAGATTTTGCTCTTGCACTGGTGAGTGAGTATAAATAGGCCAAGATCTGATTTTAGTGAATAGGAGTATGAAGTAGACACAGGGAGTTACTAGGTCTCCTCTTGTGCTTCTACCATCACCATGAGAAAAGCATAACTGGTTCTCTTGGATCTCAGAGGCACAGGAGGTGAGAATCAGGGGCATTCCAGCATCTTAGCTGAAAGCAGAACTGCTGAGCAACTCAGTCCATAAACATACATCAAATGTTTGTTGCTATATGTAACTGATAGTATCGAGTTATTTATATGCTCTTTGATAACATAACTGTGTTGGCTTATGAGCACCACAGGATTATAATGAGCTGGCTTCCATACATGGGATTCCTTGAGTACATGACCTTCCTTGTAGATTGAATTCAAATTATAGCTAAAGACTCAGTATGACAGCTAATATCCAGTGCTGCCGAATATGTGACCAGATGGGAAACCTTGTGTTCTGCTGATGGAAGGACAGAATGTTTAGCAACTTTAGAAGTCTAAAATTTTATGAATTTTTTAAAATATATCTTGCAATCTAGCAATTCCATTTCTGGGCCTTCATTCCAGGTAATTTTATTTTTTAAATTTTTTGAAATTTCATTTCTTTATTCTTTATGTGTGTGTACAAGTGCACACACAGATGTCAGTAGAAAAGTTTAGGAATGAGTATTTCCCATTATCACCAATTTGCATATAGCCTTCATGGCAAGTGTCTTTTCTCACTGAAGGACTTTTATGTAGGCTCAAAAGGCACAACATCTTTTGTCTGTACTGTTTCTTTGTCTATACCTGTGCATATGTCTGTTTGTCTGTCTGTATCTATCTATCTGTCTATCATCTCTCTCTATCATCTATCTAGCTATCATTTATCATCTATCTATCTCTATCATTGTCTTAGTTAGGGTTTCTATTGCTGTGAAGAGACATCATGATCATGGCAACTCTTATAAAGAAAAACATTTCATTGGGTGACTTAAATTTTAGGGGTGTAATCCATTATCAACCTGTCAGGACATGGTGGTATGACAGCAAATATAGTGCTGGAGGAGGAACTAAGAATGGTGATGTGGGATGTCCTCATCATTTTGTTGTATATGTGTTGCTTTTACTGGTTGAAGAATAAGGCTGTTTTGGCCAATGACCAGTAAAGTCAGGTAGGAAATCTGAAGGTAGATATAGAAATAGATATAGATATGGAGAAAGAAGGCAGAGTCAGCCCGATGCCACGTAGCTGCCAGAGGAGAAAGATGCCTAGAGCCTTACCAGTAAGCCACAGCCTCAAGGCAATATACAGATTAATAGAAATTGACTAATTCAAGATATAAGAGCTAGCTAGGAATATAGCTGAGTCATTGGCCAACAGTGTTGTAATTAATATAGTTTTGTGTGATTATTTGGGTCTGGTTGGCCGGGAAGCAAAAAAGCAGTCTCTGATGACATAATTGTGCCCAACGTAGGGCAACAATATCCAATAATGTCTAACAAAGCTTAAAAAATAAAGGACTTCTACACCCACAAAAGTAGGAGTCAATTGGAGCTTCTTAGTAGCCACATATTTCCAGATAGGCTCTGTTTGCTCATGAAGAACAGATGTAAAGCTCCCTTAAGAGAGGGTTCCTGACTCAGCTTTAGCCACAAAAAAAAATCTCTTTTAAAAGGCTCTGCCACCAAACACTAAAAAGGTGTTTATGAGCAGTCAGCACCATGCTTCTTGGTGGTGGCGAGGACCTTGAAACTCCACAGAGTTGTGGCAATAAACATGGCTCCTGCCAGGACCTCTGCCATGAAGCTAGAGTCTCAGAAAGCTAAGGAATGGAGTCAAGCATGCCGCCAAAGTCACAGTTTCAATCCCAGCCATGCTGCTTAGCAAATTTAAGACTCGTATGCAAATAAAAAGATAGATACATACAATAAAGACATATTCAGACAAGAAAATCTCTCTAAACAGTTTACAGTGTGTTTAAAAGTATATCTAGGCTTGGAAGGGAAAAGAAAAAGGATAAAGATGTGGTGAGACATACCTTTAATCCAAGCACTTGGGGAGCAGAGGCAGGCAGATTTTTGTGAGTTCAAGGCCAGCCTTGTCTACAGAGTGAGTTTCAGGACAGCCAAAGATACACAGAGAAACCCTGTCTAAAAATAATTAAAAGCTAAAAAATAAAAATAAAAATAAAGATATAGAAAAAATCCACATAAAGATGAAAAATACACAGAGAGTCTGGATAGTGTATATTATTGTGTTTTATTTGAATTTTTTGACTACAGAGAGACATTTTGTTCTGGGAGCTTCTAAGATAAACCAACATATATATTTTAAAGATATTTTGAATTCAAAACTTTAATCTGGTTACTTTGGAAAACAGGTTCTCCTTTTGTTTCCACAGGAGATGAGACTATGGATTCCTTCCAGGCTAATGTTGATTGATGGAACAAGACCTGCCAAAATCTCTCCTTGAACCCTAAAAATGCTTTGCCCAACAAACAGCAGGAAGCAGTTTAGAGAAAACGACACCCAAATCCCAAAATGATTGTTTATAAATGTTTGTTTTCATTCAAAGGACACAGATACCATAGCAAACTTGCAAAGAAGTCTGTGAAGCAGCCTGTAGAAACACCACTTGTGCAGCATCATTGCAGGCCCCTTGCCATGTACAAGCTACCCTATACTCCAAGTTCCTACCGTAGTATTCCTATTATTATCATTTGAGAACAGGTCTATTAGCCAAGAACTCAATATGAAGCTGAGGAGGATCTTGAACTTCTGATGATCTTCACCTGCACCTCCCAAATGCAAGGATTACAGGTGTGCACCACCATGTCTGTGCATCTAGTTTTTGTATATGTCAGCTAGATTATCTTCTTCAGGGTCTCTTCCTTCTTAACTCTTTTCCTTTGCCTGACTGATGCTTTCTGATTCCCCAAATTCATTTAAGAAATGCCTACCTCAATTTCCCATCTGAATAAAGTTTCAATTAACTTGTATTACAGAAGTTATACTTGCACAACCACATTTTCAGTTTGTACATCTGCTTGGTTATTGTGTGTTTTTTTCTGCCACAGAGTGATATCCCCGTGAGAGTCAGGGATCTGGGGAAAAACAGACACCCCAAGCTTTATCTCACTGCATTTTTAGCATTTTTCAGCATTTTAATCATTTTAAAAATATAAAGTATTTATATATTTTAAAAATATAATGTGAAAATTTTATGAATATTGTCTAAAACTAAACAGACCCTCAAACCATCATCACCACCCTTAAGAATGCAGGCATTGCCACCACATTCCAAAATTTCTCCAGCCCTTCTTTTACTGCTATTTGTGGGAAAAATACATAAAAACCTTGCCTCAAGCCCCATATGTAACATAATCTCTACCTTCCTTGAACTATTTTAAACCATGAAAAAGCATTTTTAGCTATAGGAATGCTCTGTACAATCCCAGCATACACTGAGCTTCCTCTCTTCATTCCCTTGGAAATGACCATTGTATGCTTCTCAGTTATTAATATATTTTAGGTTCCTACATGTTTTCAAATCCTTAACATAGTTTTATTCTTAAGTGATTGATGGTCATTAATGGTTTAAGACCTTGAGCTGCTAGTGATTTTGATATGAGAAAGGGAAACTTCATTCATGCCCGTTCAGATCAGGAAAAAATTCACACATAATGTGCTAAGCACTATGTTTGAAAGTGTTTCTGTGAGTTTTATATTAGCATGGCATTATCTGTGATATCTATAGCTACTGTGGTTTTCAGATGGACTCTGTAGTAAAACACATGTAGAAAATGCTGCATTACAATAAAAGAAAGCATCAATGTTCCAGTCTGTGAGTCTTGGGCTCTTTATGATTTGTGCTGTCAAGAAGTAGTGAAGTGAGTTAACTTTTCCTTGATGCATCTTTTGGAACTATAATTACTGGGTAACTCTTGAGGTACTGCTACCTTGTTCTGTTTTATCACGGATTTCACAGGGTGTAGGAAGTAATTTTCTACAGACTCTCCAGCCACTAAATCATACTAGCATTTAGAATTCCAAGTAAATCTAAGTCAGTAACTCACAACAAGCCTTTAGCAGGGATACAGTAATGATAATGATGATGATGATAAATTGTGTGTTTTAAATGTCTGAAAATTACTAAAACCTTTTAGTGCTGTTTTGTTGTAATATTTCATTGAACCACAAGGTGGCAGTCATATTTACCTAATTTGTTCAGTCAGTGTTTATGCTGCTCAAAATGGATCAGGTGTCAGGGCTGCAGTACATCATGCCCTCCCTGCTCTTCCCAAGCGTTTTCTAGCAATGTAAGCTTGATTGTTACTGTCTGTATCATAGGCCTCATTGAAGTGGCTTACAGTGCTGATAAAATGACAGCAGCAAAGAATCTGGAGACTGAATTCAGATTGTTTTCATTCTATCATAATTTCAGGATTAGTTTTTGAAACATTAATTTTACTTTAAAAGTATAGATATATGCTTTAAAAGCTGTAGCGTAGTCCAGACCTAGAGAATGCTGATCACTTCTTCTTGAACTCCATGATTCAATAGTTTCTTTTAAAAAAAATCAGGTTTCTGTTCTCATTATAAAGGAAAGTATAAATGTTCCCCAACTTTTTAAAAACCCAGAGCAATGATGAAAGTTTTGATATTTTAAAAATTATTTATATGTTGAAGTAGTTTAAGTTCAATACAATATTAACTTGCTTTGGTCAGACCCCCTCCTCCATAGCAATAAAGCCACCATTCACAAGATAGCAGGTTCTCTCCCCAAAAAAATGGTATTAAAGGTCTTTAAATTTTAAACAGCATCTAATCCCAACATCTTTGGCTTATGGTCTCAGGTAAAAAATAAGCTTTCTTGTTAGCAAGTTAATTCAATATTATTACAAACATAGTATGTAATAAAATAAAAATATCTCCTCATACTTTGGGGACCAATAAAGATCCAAAGATGCTGTGCAGCCACTTAAACAATCCAGCTTGGAACTCAATCTCTGCATGCAGAGTGGGTGACAGAGGAGGGTGGGAAATAAAGGACCAAAGAGGGCTGTGTATAAATATTGGGTGGAGACTTAAAAACATCTCAGATTTAAGGAACCCAAAACCTCTGCAGGTCTGAGCGTAAGTCTGGGACCTTTGAGGGAGTAAGCCAGAGCAAGGTCCTCTGAGGTTCTGGGTGCACCTAGGCCAAAGTAGGCCTGAGGCAAAGAACTCCACTTTGGGCTGGAGTGGGCCTGTGGCAACAAATTCCACAGGAGTGGGACTGAACCAGCTACCTAGGCCAGAGTGAGCCTGAGAAAGCAAGTTCCACAGGAGTAGGAGTCGATCCAGTCCTGGGACATTGGTGGATCATGACTGAGCCAGTGACCTGGTCCAGAGCAGACCTGAGACAGCAAACTCCACCAGAACAGGTACAAGGGAGTAACCACCGAGCAAGTGAGCCAGAGCCAGAGTCCACTGAGGTCCCAGACAAGAATCTGGGATCTTCAAGGGAGTAGACCTAAGCCAAGACCCCTGTGGTCCTGGGTGTGAGTCTAGGACCTCCGATGAACTAGGCCAGAGCCAGGACTTCTACCAGTCTGGGCATGAATCTGGGACCTCCAAGAGAGTAGGCAGGATATCTGTGGGTCCAGGCTTGAGTTTGGGACCCCAGAAGGAGTAGCCCTGAGCCAGGACATCTGTGGGTCTGGGTGTTGGTCTGGGACATCTAAGGGGATAGGCAGGAAGCAGAAACCTCTGCAGGTCCAAGCGTGAGTCTGGGACCTCTGAGCGAGTAAACCTAAGCCAGTTTCTCTGTGATTGTGGGCACACCCAAGCCTGAGAACTCTGAGGGAGTAGACCAGCACCAGAGACTTTTGCAAGACCAACTCCAAGCCAGGGACCTCTGCAGGAATTGATCCAGACCAGGGATATTTAAAGAAACAGGTCTGAGCTGACTACCTAGGCTAGAGCAGACCTGAAACAGCAAACTCTAAGGGAGTGGAGCAAAGCCAAGGAGCTCTGAAGATCTCCAAGAATATGAAGTGACCAACAAGGTAAGTAGAACCATGGTACTGACTGTACCATGAGGAACAACCATATGAGTCTTGGATTCACTGGCCCCTACAAGATTAATCAACAGAATCACAGACAGCCCCAACAACACCTATTAGAGGAAAAGATGAGTAGAGAAGATAAGAACACACACAACACCACAAAGAGCAACACTATACCAGTAAAACCTAAAGACCCTACAACATCAAGATTTGAACAACCAAATATAGATGAAGCAGAAGAAAATGACCTAAAAAATATCTTCAGGAGAATGTTTGAAACATTTAAAGAGGAAATGAGAAATTCCCCCAAAAGAAATGGAGGAAAAGACAAACAAAAAACTGGAAGCAAATCCCTCAAAGAAAGCCAAGAAAAAGAAATCAAACATATGAAAGAAACCATTCAACTTGAAAACTGAAATAGAGACAATAAAGAAAACACAAGCTGAGGGAATTACAGAAACAGAAATCACAAGAAAACAATCAGGAACCACAAACACAAGCATGAACAGCAGAATACAAGAGACTGAAGAGAGAATCTCAAGCACTGAATATACAATCAAGTAAATAGACTCATCAGTCAAAGAAAACATTAAATTTAACAAAAACTTAATTCAAAATATCCAGGAAATACGGAACACCATGAAAAGGCCAAATCTAAGAATAATAGGTATAGAAGATGGAGAAGAAGTTTAACTCAAAGCACAGAAAATTTATTTAACAAAATCATAGAAGAAAACTTTCCCAACCTAAAGA
>LOEQ01005489.1:0-24466 GCA_001685075.1 Bramus lutescens | reverse complement strand
CAATTATGGAGTTGTTTATCACAGAGAGCACTCGCTTTTGGGATCACGAGGGGCGGAAGCCAGCGCCATCTTTAAGGTGCGGCTCCACGCAGCTCTCTACAAAGAGGGAAGGAGGAACAGAAATAGAAGAGGAAGAGAGAAAAATATGGCCTAGCAATCTCACTTCTTGGAATAAGTGAAATTGAGTAATTGAGGAGAGATCAAGGTATCAACCCCATGCTCACTATGGTATTACATGCCATAGCCCAGATATGGAAACAATACAGCTCTCTATTAATAGGTGAATGGATAAGTAAATGTAGTATGTGCATATAATAGTACAATATTTCCACCTTTAAAGAAAACCTTACAGTATGATACAACATGGATGAAGCCTGGGGACTGCATGCTGTAAGTCACAGAAGGACACACTCTTCATGAATATGAGATATTTAAAATAAGTAACTACATTGAATCAGAGAAGAGTATAGTTGTGTCCACTGGATGGGCAGAAAATTTGGGTTTTCTAATCAGAATGTATTAAGTACATTGTACTGCAGTGTTCAGTTATTAATGAGAATGTATATATCCTTAGAAATCTTGTAAGGAAGTAAAATTCATATTAGCCATTCTGACCACAATTAAAGATGTCACAATGTGGGAACATGGAATATAGTTTTCAGCACATGGAAACCTCCTGAGTGTTTGATAGCACAGATTTAGTTCACTGAAATCTTGATCTCATGCCAGTAGTGGAAATATGGCTTCCAAATCCCTGAGAAGAGAGGTCTCTCTTTCATTCAGATATGGTCCTAAGGACAATAACTAAAAGCAACTTTCCAGAAGGTGAGCATGTTGCCAACAGTGAAAATGAACAGAAGGGTTATTCCCAATAGTGTTGGTGCTACCAGGTTGTTATGAATAAGGAGCAGGTCTATCTCCCATATTTCCATGTTTACTGCTAAATGTCTGACTCATGTGGTGAGGCAGTGGGCAGATTTGTAATTCACAAGACTATAAAGTGCTATAGCCAAACTTTGTGACAAAGAGTTTTTATTCTAAAAGAATCCATACACACACACCCCAAGCCAAGGCTCGGAATACCATGCAAGAGGGGGCAAAAAGATCTGGAGGATGGCAGCTATGAAGCAATATTTATCTTCTGTTTATGGTATAATGATACATATGAGCTCACTACAGCTGTGAGTTACCTGTACAAGACCTGAAAAAGATGGAGCCCATCAACATTTCTTCACAGATGGAAAAAGGCTCAAAAGACAATGTGGTGGTCTAAGTGAGATGTCCCTCATAGCCTTGTGCACTGTAATAGTAGTTCCCTACTTTGTGGCCTTCTTTGAAAAGGGGGTGTGGCCTCATAGGAAGAGATGTGCCATTCAAGGAGGTTCTTGAGGGTTTCTGGATGCACAGTATTTCCTGTTTTCTCTGTTTCCTGCCTGCAGTTCAAAATGTAAGCCCTCGACAAACTCTTCAAACCTGCTAAGCAGAGTCCTTGCTACAACAGACTCTTGTTGCTCTGAAACTGTAACCCAAATAATCTCTTCCTTCTATAAGTTTGCCTTGGTCATGGTGTTTTATCACAGCAATAGAAAATAACTTATGCAGAAGATTGTAGCAGGAAGAGGGTTAGTGTTATGAAAAACTTGACATTGATTTTTGGGAAAATGTGGAAGGTTTTGAAACTTTAGCCTGTAAAAGTGGCTGAATGCTAAAAGCATAACTCAACAATAGGCTGTCCTGGTAGGAGCATAGCAGACAGTAATTCTGAGAGCTCTGTGCATTGTGGAGACCTGCTCAAAAGGTTTGGGAGGCAAACAATATTCACAACTGAACTAGAAACTGCTCCCATGGTATTTTGGCAACAATAGTACTGCTTTTTGCCATTGTTCTAAGAACTTGCCTAAGGACAATAGAAAAGTAATAGACTAATGGCTTTGGTGGAAGAGATTTCAAGACAATCTAATATGGGCTCTGTTATGTGGTTATTAATAAAATCACATGATTATTGGTAATCATTTTTATGCCGGTCTACAATAAAAAAGAGCAAACCGTTAAGCAAACATTCCTCCATGACTTGTGCTTCAGTTCTTACATCCATGTTCCTACCTGGAGTTCTTGCCCTGACTTCTCCAGTGTGATCTGACAATTTCCCCAAGTTGCATGTGATTGTGGAGTTTCACCACAGTAATAACTAAAGAGAAGCCCCATCCATTCCCATGTGAAAACTGACAGTTAATGGTGTGGGGGAACGAATGACCTTTCTTCAACAATAGTCACTGATAAGCTACTTCTGCAACAGTAAATATGCCCTGACCAGTGTTTAAACAGGCAACTCCCTTTAAATGAAGGCTTTCAGTAAAAGGCAAGGGAAGATGCAGGATGATAGGGGTGAAAAGGATGAAAAGTCAATTTGTACATTATGAAACTGTCAAAGAATAAGGAAAGAAAGAAAGAAGAAAAAGGAAGAGAAAGAAAAGAAGTTTTATAGACCAAAAAGTTCACATACCAGAAAACACATTTAAGCAAAATTGCTGAAAATGCATGCTTGATCAAAGACATTCTCTTCAATGAATGTTGCTTGGGAAGGATACACAATAATTTAGAAGAAAGAGAGCAGATCTCTATCTTATTCTGTGAAAAAAAAAACAATTCAATGAAGCTTAACAGTTTAAATGTAAATCCCCAAGCTATAAAAAACAAAAAAGTGATAAAAATACTAAAATAAAACATGAGTTGAAACATTATGATATTATTTTGGGCTAGAACTTTTTTTTTTAAGATGAGAACATGAAAGCACAGACAATAAAAGCTAATGTGGATTCAAATGTCACTGCCACTGACTAAGAAGGTGACATGTGAGAGAATGACAAGACAACCTGCAGACTGGGAGTTTCAAATACAAATCTGAAGAGGGGCTAAAATGATCAGAACAAACAAGGAATATTAAAGAATTCAATAGCAAAACATAAATATCCTACTTAGTAAATCCCTAATCTAGAAGATTTACACACAGACACATGTATAAAACTGCTCAGTATCACTCAATACCATGTAGATGTAAACTGAAACCATGATGTAATACTACCTCACATCTATTAGAATGGTCAGCACACACACACACACACACACACACACACACACACACACATACACGAGGGTGGTTTGAGAGAAAATGGCCCCCAAAGTGGTGGCATTATTAGGAGGTGTTGGAGTACATATGGTCTTGTTGGAGGAAATGTGTCACTGTGGAGACAGGTTTGGAGGTCTCATATATACACCCAGTGTATCAGACCACTTCCTATTGCCTGCGTGAAAGTCAAGATGTAGGACATTCAGCCGTTTCTCCAGCACCATGCCAGCTTATAGGCCATCATGTCATACCATGATGCAATGGACTAAATCTCTGAACATGTAAGCAAATAACCCTAATGAAATGTTTTCTTCCATTATGTGAGTTGCCATAGTCATGATGTCTCTTCACAGTAATAGAAACCCTAACTAGGACAGAAGCTGGTACCAGGGACTCGGGTATTGTTTTGAAAAGCCTGACCTTTGGTTTGTTTGGAGGAATTTGGACTTCGGTACTTTGGGTTATGAAAGCAATGGAACACTTTAAGCACTGATTATTGGACCATACTAGTGGGAGCATGGAGGATGATGGTGCTGAATGTGATTTGATAAACTTTGGGGATCAAGAGGTTTCAGATGAGGAGAAGAGACTTGTCTTGTGATACTTTGGTGAAGAAAGTGCCTGCTTTTTCCCTTTGTCTGAAAAGTCTGTCTGAGGCTAAACTTTAAGAACTTTGGTTTAATTCCATTGACAGAAGAAATCTCAAAACAGCCTAGTATAGACTCTGCCTTGGGGTTATTAGTAGTAACTCTAATGCAGATTTACAATGAAAAGGAAAAAGCTGATCAGGGTAAATTACAAAATATAAGAGCTGAGAGGGAAAGGAGCACCAGGATTTGGATTGGAGCTAAACCCTATGTTTAAGGAGATAAAAGTACTATGAAATAGAAATGGAATAAAGGGTGTGGTGATTTCAGGGCAAGAACCCACCCAGCTAAGTTTCCAACTTGTGATAAGAAATTAAAGAAAAGTTTAGGGCCCCATGTGGTGGTGCATGCCTTTAATTCCAGCACCCAGAAGGCAGAGGCTGGCAGATCTCTAACTTTGAGGTCAATCTGGCCTACAGAGTAAGTCTCAGAACAGCCAAGCTTAAAAAGAAAAGGAGACTATTGAAAACAGAAAGCTGGTGAACATGTAGTTGAATGAGGGAACAATGTCCAGCTCCAGTAAGCAACATAATTTGGTAGGTTTTTATGGTTCTGGCTTTAGGGTCAAGGGTAGAAGAAAGGGACTATGGAAACTTCATCTGTGACCAAAGAAAGCTGCTGAGGCCAGGTGTGTGGCAGGGTTGTTCCTAAATGGAAGCCTAGAGAGGCCATTGTGTAAAGCTGTTTAGAAGGCTGGATTGCCTTGAAGACTCCAAGATGGTGGAGATGCTAGAGCCATGGTATCTTTGCTGAGGAGAGCAGCTAACAGGAGTGGAACCAGCCCAAGAAAAAGAAGTGTGTTGCAGCCAACAAAGCTGAAAGGAGTTGGAGATCTGGAGTGTTTTGAGATCAGACATAGAGATGAAGAGTTTGGAGTTTGCTCACCTGATTTTTGGTCTTGTTTTGATCAGGTATTTCATCACTATGCTCTCTTCCCTATGTTTTGGAAAGGTAATATATATTCTGTGCCATTGTATGTTGGAAGTATGTAATCTGGTTTTTAATTTTGATTTTATAGGGGATTACACTTAAGAGATTGCATGACTCTTAGAAGAGCCTTTGAACTTTAGAGTTTTAAATAAATTTGAGACTGTTATAGACTATGGGGACTTCTGAAGTTGACCCGAATGCATTTTTAAATTATAATATGGCTACAAGTTTTGGGGGCCATGGATTGGAATGTGGTGGTTTAAAAGAAAATGGTTCTCAAACAGAGTGTCACTAGTAGGAGGTGTGGCCTTGTTGGAGGAAGTGCATCACTGTGAAGGCAGGCTTTGAGGTCTTATTTTTGCTCAAGCCATACGCAGTCTCATATTACTTCCTGTTGCCTGCAAGTCAAAATGTAGGACACAGCTATCTCTCCAGCACCATTCTTGCCTGAATGCCACCATGTACATTACAATGACAATGAACTGAACCTCTGAAAATGTAAGCCACCACACTTCCCTTTATAAGTGTTACCATCATCATGGTGTCTCTTTACAGCAATAGAAACCCTAAATAAAATGGGGGAGATAGATTCTGGCAAGGATGTGGCAAAAGAGGAACTCCATTTTGTTAGATGGAATGTAAATTTGCAGAGCCACTCATAGAGATCTGCCTGCCTCTGCCTCCCGAGTGCTGGGATTAAAGGCATGTGCTACCACCACCCAGTGAAAAATACTATTCTTATAATGTTTTTGCTCATGTGTGGAATCTAAACAGTCTGAGTTTATAGAAATACAGAATAGAATAGTGATTACCAGAAAGAACAAAAGACAGATATGGGTAGAGATTGGCTATCAGATACACAGTCACAGGCGGGTGAGAAGAATACATTCAGTCACGATTTTATACAATTCAATATTGGCTGAAGAGACTATTTAGATGTCCTTACTATAAAGAAATGATAACTTTTGAGATGACAGGCAGTAGGGTGAAATCAAGCCCAGCTTCCTTTAATGTGTGTAGAGCAAAGCTTGCTTTATCCCATGGGCCAGACCCACTGGCATGGCAAGGCCACTATGAAGTTTTTCTTACGCTCCTTCTCTTCCACTCGGGGCTCTTGTGCTTATTTATGTCCACAAACACAAAACCTAAGTCAAAACATGGATTCTACTGTTCTGTATGAAAGAAAAGGAAACATATTTAAACTCTGTAAAAAGGAAACTTTGTTAATATTTAGTTTTAAAAATGCTTTCAAGCCCAATTTTTAAAATATTTCAAGTGGTCAAGTTCACTTAAACAATGACTTCTTTACTGAAACTACAATTCTGAGGGCTTAGGATTATTCTTAGCTCTTCATTGGAGTTCAGCACATTTAGAGCAGAATTGAGATGTGTGACTTCTGGTTATTTCATTCACTCTAATAATCATCCTTGCAATCAGCAATATCTTCTCTTCAAAACTTAATAATGACTCAATCATCACATAGATACAAAAAATCTGGAAGACTAATAAAAGAATTCCAACTAAAAAATGAATGCAGTGACTTAGGACAGATGGCCACATGGATGGAACATAGATGCAGCTTGCATGTTAACAGCTCATCACTTCAAAATTAAATACAATTATTTGTTGAGCACATATGCTAAGTGCTATGGTATATTTTGATTCGGAACATGTGTGTTATAGTATATATGTTTATATAGCAAATCTACCTCCTCTGAAGTTTAAGAGTTTTGAAAAGGTAGTTTGGTGCAGGACAATAATCTATATTCTGTCAATTATATTTTAAATAAATGCTGATTGGCTGATATCCAGGCAGGAAGTATAGGCAGGAAAACCAGACAGAAAGTAGAGGTGGCGCAACGAGAACAGGAGTATTCTTGGAAGAAGGGAGCTCTTTCCGTAGTCCTGCCCAGATCACCGAAGAAGCAGAATGTGACCTGCCCTACTGAAAAATGTACCAAGCCATGTGGCTAACATAGATAAGAATAATGGGTTAATATAAGTTACAAGGGCTAATAAGAAGCCTGAGCTAATGGGCCAATCAGTTTATAANCCAGGCAGGAAGTATAGGCAGGAAAACCAGACAGAAAGTAGAGGTGGCGCAACGAGAACAGGAGTATTCTTGGAAGAAGGGAGCTCTTTCCGTAGTCCTGCCCAGATCACCGAAGAAGCAGAATGTGACCTGCCCTACTGAAAAATGTACCAAGCCATGTGGCTAACATAGATAAGAATAATGGGTTAATATAAGTTACAAGGGCTAATAAGAAGCCTGAGCTAATGGGCCAATCAGTTTATAACTTATAGAGACCTCTGTGTGATTTTCTCTGGGACTAAATGGCTAGGGGACTGGGTGGGACAGAAACCCCAATAAGCAGGCCCACATGTTACAGTAGTTAGTTATCCTTCCAAACATGTGTAGTGCTAAATATACTTAAGCACTAGCACAACTGTACATCTGAGGTCATTAAAAATGGATGTGAGAACTGGGTGGTGGTGGTGCATGCCTTTAACCCCAGCTCTTGGCAGGCAGAGGTAGGCAGATCTTTGTGAGTTTGTAGCCAGCCTGGTCTCCAGAACAAGTTCCAGGACACCCAGGGTGGTTACACAGAGAAACACTGTCTTGAGAAACTTAAAAAATAGAGAAATATTTATATTTATTTTAAAATGCATGCAATATATGGACATATCCATTGCTCTCCAATGAGGGAATTCTTAAATATGAACTTCTCCAAATCAGCAATTAAAGGGGGAGATGGTTTCTGGGAGGGATCATATAATGAGTTCTCTAACATTTCATATAGTAAGAGAGCTATGATGGACAGAAACTAATTTTATATTTAAAAATAGGTAGTGAAAAAGACTTTGAATGTTTCCAATATAAAACTACAATATGTCTGGGAGTGTCTTTCAAGACACTTTAACATGCATAAGGCCTTCAGTTTGATCACTAGACTCCTAAAGAAACCTGAAAAACAAATGAAATAATAATCAATTGAAGATGTATTAGTTAAGTTCTCATTGTTGTGAGACACCTAACAGATGGAACTCAAGGAAGGGTGCTGAGGGTTTAAGGGCTATATGCCATCACCTGAGGGAAGGTATGGGGACAGGAGCTTATGGAACAGGTTGTGCTACATTTAGCAGTCACTGACATAGGGCCAGGATGTAATGCAAGGTTGATTCCTGTGACCTGCTTCTTCCTATGGGGCTCCACCCTCAAGGTTCTACATCCTGGCTAAACAGCACTACCATCTGGTGCCAAATACTCAAACACCTGGCCCTGAAGGGGTCATTTTACATCTGAGCTACAGCTGCATATGCTAATTCCTCTGAGATGAACATTAGCTACTATATACATGTAGTGAAATATTACCTATACCTAAATATGTAAATTATTGTGTACCAATTAGAAGTATGAAATATAAAAACTGAGGGGAAATTTGTTTTTTATAAAATTGAAATTTAAAGAAAATGATTAGAAACACCACTAGGCCCCCAGTGATTAATTACAGGCTTTCCATTGGTTATTTAATGTAGTCAAAGGTCATATACATTTTATAATCCAGAAAGAAGGCAAGGAAAGCAAATGTAAACACCTACAATGTAACCAAAACACTCAAGGACAATGAAAACTACAACTTCACTTCTCATGCTAAAAACAGTTACTGAGTATTTACTGTGACAAATGAATTCAAAACTTGCAATTATCTTGCTAAAGAGTATGTCTTCATGGCCGATAGAGTATAGTGGTAGGTGTTGTGAGTCTTCCTCTTAACTCCAACACAGTATTGCCTGCAACCTGCTTTAGGGTGTTGAGTGAGCTTGTATCCATAAATTTAAAAGAAAGCTGTAGAACAAACATAAGATCTACCTCTCCCAACTCTCCTTCTCTCTTACATCTTCTGCTATGAATGTTTTCCTATGTTGTCAAGGAAGATAAAGGTCACACGTATTATAAGATCTGTGCTAGTTTTCTCAGTGAATGAAGTCTCCAGCTGGTAGAATTTTCATTTTCTGAAATACATTCATGCATCTAGCAATATTTACTGAATGCCAATTGAGTATTAGGCACTGGGAATTCAGTAGCATGTAAAGCCACAGAGCTCTGGGAACCAACAGATCATGGATGGGGTTTCCACCCAACATGGGGTGTTTGAGCCCAGTGGATAGAGATAAAGGAGCAAATGGGTAAGTAGGGAAACATTTATGACTGCCCTTTCTGCTATCAAGGTATCATTCTTTGGTTAAGGAAAACACCAATAATAAATACAATATTCTCAAATCACTTAAATATACAATACTAATTGCTGTAAAATACTTCTGACTAAGTCAACTTAAAGACTGATAATGGCCTCTGGAGTGATTGCTCAGTGGTTAGGAACTCTTGCTGCTCTTCCACAGGACTTAATTTCAGTTTCCAGCTGCCATATCTGGTGGGCAGCTCACAGCCACATGTAACATCATCGTCTGCTGCCGGCACTCATGTGTACAAAGTCTCATACAAGCACACATATAAGTAAAAATGACATTACTAGGCCTCTAAAAGAGAAGGAAAAACAAAACAAATAAAGGCTAGTAATTTCTATGAAATAAGTACAGGCTTTTGTGCCATTGCCTTACATCACATCCTTTAAAATATTAGGAGCTATCTACAAAACAGGACAGAATATAAAATATATTAAGAATCTTCTGTGATTCTGCTAATATTATCTTATTTAACTGGATATTAATACAGTAACATCAAATGTGATTTTATAATATCCATAATAAAATAGTAAATTTAATTCAAGGCATATTTATTAAATACTAGTGAAATCAAAATGAGATTACTATTATTTGGAACTGTTGAGAAATATATTCCTATTGTGATAGGCAGAATTCTAAAATGTGCCCTCAATATTTCTCAACCATTCCCTGACTTAGGTAATGAGATACCATGTTCATTATTCTGTTCTTTGTATAGAAAAGTGGATGTTGCAACAGATATGCTTAAAGTAGGAAACCAGCAGATATTGAGTTAATCAAAAAGAGTGTGGGGAAATGGCTCAGTGTTTAAGAACACTGGGTACTCTTGCAGAGGACTTGGGGTTTGGCTCCCAACACCCACATGGTGGCACACAACCATCTGTAGCTTCAATTTCAGGGGATTAGAAGCCCTCTTCTGGGTTCTTCAGGTACTTTGCACACAGCACACAGACACACATGCAGACAGTACACTCACCCATAAAATATATATAAATAAATAAACTCTTAAGAAAATGTGGGAAGGGTGGATATTAGGTAGCCTCACTTACTTAAAAAGCACAGAAGTTATTCCACCTGACAGTTGACAGAAAACTTAAGAATTGAAGGATGAGGTGGTTCAAATATTACTGAAGTCTTCAAGATGGAGAAGGATGCATGCAGTGAATCCCAGACTGATCCTGAAAGCTTAGAGCAACCCATGTCTTGCAAGAGAACAGCACCTTCAGAACATTGTCAACAAAGACACTGTAATGATTAATCTTAACTGTCAACTTGAGATCTAGAATCATCTGGAAGACAGATCTCTGGTATGCCTGATTATTTTGATAAGATTGAGTGGGATAACCTGCCCAATATGGGTGACATTATTCTCTGGGCTAGACTGCATAAAATAAGAAAAGCAAGCTGAGCACAAGTATTCACTCCTCTCTGCTTATAGACTATGGATGAAATGTGACCTGCTGCCTCCAATTCCTGCTGCCTGGCCTTCCCACAGACAGACTGGCACCTTGAACTATGGGTTAAAATGGATGTTTCTCCCTTAAGCTGCTTTTATTGAGGCAACTCAATTTTATATATTTTATCACAGCAACTGGAAAAGTAAACAAAAGCAGAAGCAAATTGTGAAAATATCAAACAGATATGGATGAGGGAATGAGAACCCTGAGCTCCAGGAAACCTTATCCTAGCCAAGTCTGTGATTTTCATCTTGTAGAGACGGAAGCAGAGAATCCACCTCTATTGCGCCCAGTTTCTCAGCGTTAAGGAACTATAAGCTATTAAGTTATTGTTTGAAGCTTGTGTACTCATGGAAATTGGCCACAAAAGACAGAATACTAATAACTTACCTGGAAGAGTCTAGGTTTAACTGGAAAAAATAAAAGAGAAGCAGGAAGGGAACAGTACAAGAGACTTATTATAAAAAGTCATCAGTGGGTTGGTTAGAAAGCTGTATAGAATTCCATGGCAAAACAATCTGGAAAAGATAGTGGTATATGAGGAAGTGAAATGCATTGCTTTTGCAAAGCTGTGTAGAACTGCATAGCACTGACCCCCACAAAACAAGTCTACCATGCTATGTATCTATAGCCTAGAACCATTGCTCTAAGGAAGCTATTTTGTCTATAATGTGGGAGTTGTCTAAAATGAGAAAGGAGTACATGGTTGGTCTTTGCTGAAATTCAACAGAGCTCAGAACATTTTATGTCAGGACTATTTAATAGCTCCACAGAGTTAGTCAGATATCTATTTCATCAAAATTCTTTCAAATTGGACAATTTCAAATATTTAGACAGGTTACCAGTATATTCCATCATTTCCAGGAATGTTGCTTGTCCCTCATTCCTCTCCCAAGTATTCTCTACAGTCTACTAACACTACTGTATATGACCTGGACACATTTTGCATTGTTACTCCTTAGTGGAAGGCTGTGTGACAACCAAACAAATAACAAAAAGTGAACAATTGAGGTAGGTAGGTGTGGAGACATACCCTACTGACCACAGCACAGGGGAGGTAGAGACAAAAAGACCAAGAGTTTGAGGAAGGAGGGATTGAAGAAGAAAGGAGGAAGAAGCAAACACAAAGAAGCAGAGAAAAGAAATGAGGAGCTGATACTCAAGAAGAAAGCATAATTTTAGGACAGTTATGAAATAGAAAACGTGTTTTGGTGAGACATTGAACTACTCATCAGAGCATATGGAGCTAGTTGACAGTTATGAATGCCAGATCGAAGAATTCTAAAGTAGCCACATTAGCATAAAGGAGGTGATATAAGTGGAGAGTGGAAACCTACAATCAAAGCTGACAATCCCTGCCTTACCCTAGACATCCAATAGGAAGTAGATACACATGATCAAACAAAACAGTAACCTCCTAAAGCTGTTAACTGGCTTTTCTCTTCAATTCTTCCTGAAGTTTAGAGCCTTAAATACAAATGAATTTTCAAAATAAAAACTTAAAATATAATTAATCCTTTGTTTAATACAAATATAAATGACATAAAACAGACAAAATAATTCTTAAGCCTCACACTAATATTCAGTTATTAAAATACAACATTTTAATATTAAATATCATCCTGCTAACACTTTCTTTCATTGAAAAGAAAAGACCTTTTAGTACTGATAAGCCATGTATCAGTCTTCTTTTCAACTCATTTAATATGAATTACGATGTAAATATAATATCTATGATAGTTAAAGTGTTATTTAAGAATTTATACTAAGTTGCAAAATTAACTGAAATTTTTTAGTAGTCATAGTAATATTCTTCACTTAGAAGATTTCCAATTATTCTAGCCATGAAGTGTTAATGCAGAGATTTGGGCTGTAGTCATTTCCCAAAAGCTGTCATCACCAGAAAAGTATGTACATGGTGAAAGCAACCACCTACCTTTAGACACTGGGCAATATATTGTTCCTTACTGATATACACTAGAAAGAGCTTTTAAGAGTCAGTACATGACATTTAATTGTCTCAGAGCAGCTGCTGGGTGAGTACACACATTACATTATTGTTAACTGAAACGTGGTTTAAATCATTATGTTATAACATTAATAGTTATATTTTTCCTCAAAAGGAGTCTATTTTTTTTGCTTTTTCTCTTGTTTAAACATTCACACCTGTAAGGCCTGTTTGTTAGTACAGTCAGGATATCAAAGGGCCTGGTCATAAGACTGGCGACTACATTGCCCTGTTAAATGACAACAAATTTATAAATGTCATCAGCTCTCAGGACTTCTCATTAAGAAAAGAAATTTTTACTGAAGCCTAAGTCCTATTCCCTAATACCATTTTTCTTTATCAATTTGTGATAGTGACAGTTATTTCATAAATTCTATTCTAATCTTCAAAATGTATAGGGTATTTCTAGCTTTTATCAATCTCTCCCCATAGCTAGAATAAACAATTCTAAGCCTGAAAATAAAAATGATTTAGATAGAAATGTGGGACATGGCTCTTAGTGCTCCTGGTGTCCTTGCTCCTCACCTCGCTGGAACGATAATGGTCTACTTGCATCTTTTCCTTCTTTAGTCACAGGGTAACTACTATCCTTTTGAAGCCAAGAACATATATTGCCTTATGTCATATTCTCTGTCTTGCTTGAGCACTCTAAAATGTGCTATCACTTTCCTCAGGTAAGTTTGTGGGTATTATTTTTATTCAAATGGCTAACATATGTTAGGCATTGTCTTCATCCCTTTACATGCCTCACTAAATTATGACTTTGTTCTATTATTGTTTTGTTCTATATCACACTATTCAGTGATGGTTTACACCTATAGTTATTAATATCATTGCCATCAGAATTGTTATCAACCATGGGTGATGTGAGATATCCTTCTGTATATGTGTTGCTTTAATTGGTTAATGAATAAAGCTACTTTGGCTTATGGCAGGACAGAATATAGCCAGGCTGGAAGTGATATAGATAGAGAGTAGACAGAGTCTAAGAGACACCATGTAGTTGCCAAAGGAGGCAGATGTCATGTAGCTGTCCAAGAAGCAAGAGGTAACAAACCAGAAGCCTAATGGTAAAATACGATAGAAATGGGCTAATTAAAGATGCAAGAGTTAGTTAATAAGAATCCTGAGCTAATAGCCCAAGCAGTGTTACAATTATTATAGTTTCTGTGTGATGATTCAGTTCTGGGCGGTCAGGAAATGAATGAACAGTCTCAGTTTACAAAATGGCACCCACTGTCTGGGGCATAGATCCACATAAGACCTAAAAAGCTTAAGGAAAAAAAAAGGAGGGGTTCTAGATCCACAAAAAATGGGAGCCAAGCTCAGCTTCTTGGTAGCCACATTTTTTTTTTCAGATAGGCTCTGTTTGCTGGCCGCAAAGAGAGGCACAACTTCTTTAAGAGATGGCTTTCTGGTTTGTATGGGCACATAAGGCTCTGGCTCTTTGGGGAAGTCTTGCTATGGAGCACTTAAATGGGATCTGTGAGCAATGTGTTACAAATTGCTTAATGACAATCTTGTCCTGCTGCATCCCTGGAGCTGGAGTGGTGAGCATGGCTCCCAGAGGCAGTGAACATACCTCCATAATTGTGGACTGGGCAGAGCAAACAGTCAGGGTAGTGGAGTTGGTCCTAGTCATCCCTGCTTAGCATTGAAAAAAAAGGTGCTCCCTGAAAGAAAATGATTATAGGTACTCAATAAAGACAGATTCAGACACACACACACACTAAAAAAAACCCTCTAAATGGGGAATGAGGGAAATGGGAGGAGGGGAGGAGGTGGAGATTTTTAATAAAAAAACCTCTAAATGTGTCACAGTATCTTTAAAAAATGTACATAGGCTTGGGAGAGGAAAAAAAGGAGAGCAGAGACAGTTAAGTAATATAAAAGAATACAGACAGTCATAGATTAAATGAGTAAAGATAATAAAATAAATATTAAAAAGTCATAAAGTAAAAAAGCCACATAAAGATGGAATATACACAGAGAGTCTGGAGTATGTATATTATTGTGTTTTCTTTGAATTTTTTGACTGTGAATGAGCCAAGTACAGAGAGACATTTCATTTTACTGGTTGCTAATCTAAACCAACATATATATTTTAAAGGTATCTTGACTTCAAAATTTGGNTACAGACAGTCATAGATTAAATGAGTAAAGATAATAAAATAAATATTAAAAAGTCATAAAGTAAAAAAGCCACATAAAGATGGAATATACACAGAGAGTCTGGAGTATGTATATTATTGTGTTTTCTTTGAATTTTTTGACTGTGAATGAGCCAAGTACAGAGAGACATTTCATTTTACTGGTTGCTAATCTAAACCAACATATATATTTTAAAGGTATCTTGACTTCAAAATTTGGGTCTAAGGATATGTTACTTTGGAAAAAAGATTCTGCTTTTGTTTCCACAGAGAATGAGAACCTGTTGATTCCTTCCAGACTATTGTGTTTGATGTACCAAGATGCCCCCGAGAGTAGGCAGAGTCTAGAAGACATCATGTAACTGCTGATGGAGGCAATTTCCATGTAGCTGCTCAAGAAGCGAGAGGTAACAAACCACTAGCTTCATGGTAAGATATAAAATAATAGAAATTGGTTAATTTAAGATGTAAAAGTTAATTTATAAGAAGCCTGAGCTAATAGGCTAAGCAATGTTGCAATTCATAGAGTTTCTGTATGATTATTCAGACCTGGGCAGCCTGGAAACCAAAGCACAGTCTCTGACTGCACATGGGCTTTGTTACATTGCTGTTTTACAGAAGTCCAGGTGTTGCAGGTGTGGTAGGCCCTTTTACAATCAGCTGTTTGTTGGGTATATACAGACTGGGTGCTAAGTAGATGCACATAAGAAGTCATTTGCCTTGTGCTTTCCTGTGTTCCTTCTTCTGTGTCTGGTGTTCTATGGTCTCATGGCTTATGTAAAACAAGTCCATAAGAGGCAACAGCTACAGCCTTGAAAGGGGTTGCAAAGGGAAACTGAAGACAGTTTAGATTGGCAGACACACAGAAACAGCTCTGCTCTATCACTGGCTGATGGTGAACAACACAGGATCCGTAGTCAATTAGAGCCCTGTGCTCTTTGTGAATCTTCTATCAACACCAGCCATTGCTTGGATACTTAGTGCTGAGTGAAGCTTGGCACAGGGAGATTTGCTTATTCCATTAGCTTTAGCCTTCCACATGTAATTTATATTCTGATCACAAAATTGTGTAAACATTACAAAGCACAAATATCTTTCTTTCTTTCTGCTGCCAGTAGAGACATCAATCCTGCCAGTGAGCACCAGTGTGACTGTGGATAAGCACTGTGGAAATGAGAACTTTCAAACAATCCTCTGAGGCCAAGGGGATGCTTGCCTTGATATCACATTATAAATTATTAAAACAAGATTTTTCCAAGTTATCAAAATATAAGTTTTCGGGATACCAAGAACATTGAAAATTCATAATGTTTATTCTTACAATGGAGATATCTATTTTTAAAACACCTTTATGTTACAGTTAATGCCTTTTTTGTGCTGGGCCAAATTTTTTGGCTTCTTTGAACAGTAGTGTGCCATCGGAGAGTCATTTCCATCTTGCCTACTGTTCCCATTTATAAATAGCATACTTGCTTTCTATTATACCCAAAGACCAAAACCTCATGAGTTAATGAATATGCTTCAAAATCATAAATTTTTAATGAAATGAAAGGTGCTCCTTAGCAATCTTGTTAATTTGATTCATAAAAATGACTTTGGGGACTGGAATTTTGTCCTTACTGGCTTCCCCCCCCCAGGGGATTTCACAAAGCAACCCAGGCTGGAACTTGCGACCTTCCTACTTCAACCCTCCAATTTCTAAGATTCCTACTGTGTGCCAACTTGTCTAGCTGGAAGGTGACTCTTGCAAACAATTTGGATTCAGAAATTACCCCCTGTCATTTTACTTGGTACCCTGTAGTTTGGCATATTAAGAAAAACAGGATTTTGTTCAGTGTAATATCTCAGAGCAAATTTTAAGAGAATTATGTAGGACATTTGAAACAACTAGACAATCTAGGAGAAAAGCCAAGATCCCTCGTGTTTTCTCCCTAACTAATTATGGTCTGAGGTGTCTAAATGTAATAACAAGGGCTAGAGGGTGAAGGAGAGATGGGAATGTTAGCCAGTTAACAGCTGGGACAAGAGAAGGTGGTTTTGCATCTTTAAGCAAGAGCTAAACTTAACTACAGACTCCATCTCAAGCTCACTTGCTCCAGTGTCAGGCTTATGGCCCCAAATAATCCAAGAGCGCTAACTACTCCTCCTCTGCCTCATCCTGTCTATGAAGTATCTCTGTGTTGGTTATGCTCATGGCCAATGCAACTGAATGGAAACATAGGCTTTGTGTACCCAGATTTTTATTATAAAAATTTTTTAACACTACATTCAAAGGACATTTTCTTAGCTCCTATCTAGACTTGTTGCTGAAGTTGTGGGTCCCTTAAAAGATTCACCTGATTATATAAGGTCTACTGAAGACAACCTCCCTTTTGATTGATTTTGGGGACATTTATTACATGCAAAAAAGCAGCACAGCCACAGGCTGACATCGCACAATTGACAGATTGTCTTCTCCAAGGGCTGAGTATATGAAGACTTGGGTCATTAGGAGTCTTTTTAGAATTGTGGCTGCACCACAAGTCCTAAATCCAGTTTTATTTGAGTGATTTATTACATTCTGTCTCCTAGACATCAATATAAGGTCTCCAGGTAGATGCTCAGGCCAGATAACCACAGAATTCCATTGGTTTGGCCAGGGCTTTTTCTACAGGCAACTCTCAGAACACTTTCCACCACATTTCCTTCAATTACACTGAACTTAATAACAATGTGCAGAGCTGTTTCTTCCTGGGGCTCTGACATCTAATACCCAATTACCTATCAAAAGAATAGAAAGAAAAGCCTCATGCATTTAAAATCTGAAAGGTTATACTGTGCACTCTGGAGACATAATGAATCTAAAATATTCTGCCTTTATTTATAAATTTTAAAACAAGTCCTTATTTTCTTGTGAAAGATTAAATATTCTTAATATTATTTTTCTGCATAACTGATAACCTATGTTAAAACAGAAGGCCATCTGAAATGCTGTCTTTTCACTCTATTGACTTTTGGTTTATATGAATGACTAAAAAGGCAGAACCCACCAACTTCTGCTACAGTGTCCATCACTCAAGATGACAAAGAATATTTGTGTTTATCAATAATATTGGACCAAAATAGTGACAGTGAGAGCAGAAAAAGAAGGCAATTCCCATCATTTAAAATACCCTGAGTACTGATTGTCTGGCCTTGCCTGATATTTCCTGCAGGCTTTGGACCTGGCAGTGATCTCTTTTCAGGGATGTAAAATGGACCAAAGAGAGGTTCTGAAGTGGCTAACAAGGATCAGCATGCAATTTAAGAAAATTGGAGCTCTGTGCTTTAAACGGTCAGATGAAAAACTATAGGCAATATCTTCAAAATAAAAAAAAATCACTTGCTTTTTTCCAGTTCCCAACATCCTACTTTTCTTTCTCTGCAAAGAAGATGGCCTGGTGCACTGGAGTCAGTAGACACAATGAGAAGGCTGTCAAAGCATCAGTCAGTTATTAGGGGTAAAAAGATGATATGCGAAAGGAGCACACAGTAGAGAAATACATAAAAGTGAAAGAAAATACTAAATGCCAGAGCCAATTAAAATAGAAAAATAGATGAGAAGAATATAAAATACACACTAGACTATAAAATACACTCTAGAATAGAAAATACACACTAGAATAGAAAATGTACACTAAACTACAAAATACACACCAAGAATAGTTGGCAGTGAAAGATCTTTACAGCTGCCATGTCGACATACTCATCAATTTTTATGGTCAATCATGTTTAGTTACCTTCATGTTAAGAAAAACAATTCTGATGGCCAGAGTCTGATAAAAGGGCTCACTGTGCACAAGACTTCACATGCAGGGTCCCACTTATTCCCTGAACAAGCCTGGATGGGGGCCATGTCTTTGTGACATCCAGTTTACAGATGGGATTTAGTTTCTTGGTGACTTGTTCTTCCTATGACAAACCTGTGCAGAGGCAGACTTGTAGGTGTCCAGTGTTCACATTTCCCTAACATCATCAGCTTTCTGTACCCATGTCTGTCTGGCATGCTGTCAACTTTCTGTAGCCAGAACTTGGTTGGCCTGGACCTGGGCCAGGCCATGGTAGCACAATCCAGGCAGAAGCACGTAGGAAACGAACCCTGCTGAAGAGTCATGACCTGTGCAGCATTGCCACAGGCCTAGGCATTCCATACCACTGCTGATGCACCAAGGCACCTGTGCCTTTATCCACCCTGAAGCATCCCTTTCCCTCCCTGTCTCCCTCTTGCCCTTACCATGCCTTCCTAGAATTGTCTACAAAGAAACTTCAATTCCTATGGCAAGGATGAATCTAGGGCTTGAAAAAATAATGAGTTTATTCTTCTGTGACAGTAATACAGGATTATTAAAAGCAACTGACATTTCAGAATTCTCAGTGACTCTTGTAAAAGCCATTTATTTTACTTCAATAATTATGCTCACAGACTTTCTTTAATAAGGAAAAGGAAAGCAGTGCTCATTCTTCTTTTCCAGTTTACTACTTTTCTGCTAACTTTATTCAATAAGAGGTAAGTTCTAAGTGCACAAGATCTTTAGAAAAATCAAATGCACAATTTTGTAGTTATTGTCTCTGAGTACACTTTGCTATAAAACTATTCAGAATTCTAAACATTTTAGAGATGTTTATGGAGAGCAAATTGGTCATTCTTCAACTATAAAGAGACTTTCACTTCTATTACAATTCTACACTATTGTCACACATTACCAATGTACAGATCCATGCTCAGCAGTAACAGGGAACAGAGGGTGCGTTATGGGCGCTGGAGGCTGAGGAAGCCCACTTTGTCTCAAGCAGTTTCCCTCTGAGAGCCCAGAGCTACAACTGCATTTCTGAAGGAATGAAGATCTAGGAACTTTTTCTCTGTCCTGAAGATACAATTTGCATGCATTAGGAAGACAAAGTGTCTCTGCCTTTCTCAATAGAGGAGAAATGGCTGCTGTGCCCACTGGTTCCAGCACTCCAAAGGGTGCATTTGTGGCCCCTCTCCTGCAGCATGGATCTCTCTAAGTGCAGCTGATGTAAGCACTCACTGTGTCTCCATCAGGGAGGAGAGAGTGGGCCTGCCAGGGAGACACAGAAGCAGTAATGTTTGTTCTTTGATCTGGAAGCCAAGCCCACATTTGCATTTAGGATAAAAAAGAAATTTAGATATTAAAATTATCAATAAAATGTTCTTGGGATTGAAATTTTCATCTGATTTTCAGGGACCTTTTCATTTGCACAAAGGACTACGATCTATTTCTGACACATGCATATAACCTGTTTCCCTCCATAAATCTTGCAGGAACCTCAGAGATTGTGTGTTTCACAGGAAATACCAAGGCTGAGTAAATGAGGGCTGGCTCCTAGCTAGTGAAGCTACATAAGAACAGTCAAGATTCCTTTCATCTTATTATTTTTCCTTCCATTTAGAAAACGGGTAGCTTGGGCTAGAGAAATAACTCAGTGACTAAGAATGCTAGCTGCTCTTGCAAGGGACCTGAGTTCAGTTCCCAACACTCATGTGTGCATCCAAACACACAGATATAAACTTGCATACATGTAATTTTAAAATGTGA
This sequence comes from Bramus lutescens, assembly GCA_001685075.1. NCBI lineage: Eukaryota > Metazoa > Chordata > Mammalia > Rodentia > Cricetidae > Bramus > Bramus lutescens. The sequence goes on along the minus strand of LOEQ01005489.1, from coordinate 4,326 downwards.
GCCATCAGTCTTCAAAGCCATGCCAAATGAAGTTCTTGAGTTGGAAACTGTTATTCCAGTCTAGTGGACATCTGAAAGGACTCATGTTTTATGCTGTGTCTTGTCATTTGATTTTAGTCTTGGCAGTGGATTAGAGTTGGAGGAATAATTCAGGGGAGTACAGCCTGACTGTACACATGCAGAAAATCTAAGATCTGAGGAATCCTGGGGATTGTGTTATATTTGTGGAGCAACCATGTAGCTGATCACTGCCTTACTGAACAGTGAGCTACTATAGGAGAGCAAGCCTGGGAGCAGGTGATCTCTCACTGGGGTCTTCTGGCTGCCACTGAAGTTTCAGTCTAGAACATTTTCCAGCTGTCCTTTATATCCATAGTTACATTTACTTACCAGTAAATTGTACATGGCAATGGGCACAGTGGCTCTCTTCTTGTCCATATGTGGCTGCAAATAGTTATTTAGAGTATGGTGTTGATGTATGGGAATATTATGTGCTTCTTAGGAAATCTTATTCAGTCATGATTCTTAAACTTTGAACTATCAGAATCAGCCAAAGGGCTTTTAAAATACAGGTGAATGGACTTTCTTTCCAGAGAATTGTGATCCATAAGCCGGGGGAACGGGAAATTTCCAGATAATGTCATCTGTGGGCCGGAAAAGGGGGAATTTCCAGATAGTGTGATCCATGCTCCAGGAAAGGGGGAATTTCCAGATAGTGTGATCTGTGGGCTGGGAGAGGGGGAATTTCCAGATAGTGTGATCCATAAGCTGGGAAATGGGGGATTTCCAGATAGTGTGATCCATAAACTGGGAAAGGGGGGATTTCCAGATAGTGTGATCTGTGGGCTGGGAGAGGGGGAATTTCCAGATAGTGTGACCCATAAGCCAGGAAAGGGGGGATTTCTAGATAGTGTGGTCCCTGGGCCAGGGAAAGGGGGAATTTCCAGACAGTGTGATCCCTGGGCCAGGAAAAGGGGGTATTTCCAGATAGTGTGATCCGTGGGCAAGGGAAAGCGGGAATTTCCAGATAGTCTGATCCATAAGCTGGGAAAGGGGGGATTTCCAGATACTGTGATCCATGGGTCCGGAAAGGGGGATTTCCAGATAGTGTGATCCATAAGCCAGGGGAAGATGGAATTTCCAAATAGTGTGATCCCTGGGCTGGGAAAGGGGGAATTTGCAAGTTCTGAAATGATTCTGATGTTGCAGCTGCACTGAAAATCATCACTGTGTGAGGACAGCTTTCCTCAGACAGCTCAGAAGTGGGCTATTTAATAAAATATTTTATCTTATATGTATTTTGTAAAAACATCCAATTAAATTAGTAAAATATACTTCAAAAATAAAAGAAGATTGAATGTGATTTCTCGTTGTACAAGAATCAAGAGAGAAAAGTACACTCTCCCTAGGTCAGCTCAGGGAGATATAGGTGCTTCAAGTAACCTAACCAAGGTAGCCATCCTAGGCATGGTCAGAGGTTCTCATGGTCCAGAAGATACCTAACCAAGACAGTCCCCCACATGGCTAGAGGCTCTCCTGGTACAGATGATACTGATCTTGAGTATTCTTTGGTCAAGGTCAACCGTTTTAAATAAAACAACAGTTCAGGTGATAGTCTGGTCACCTGAAACTGCTGGACTATCATTGCTTTGCACATATACCATCTCTTACTGTGGTCTTTACACAAACCAGGCTGATGCTCTGTCTTCTTCCTGAACAGTTGTGTTTAGGCTGAAAATTCAGTGGATTTTGTCCATACCCAAGGTCTGCCCACAAAATTGAAATAATGAAACAGGATGGCACTTTTATATACAGGCCAACCTTGGGACTTCTTGAACAGATACCACAGGCACCACAGGCTCCCTTTTCATCTTGAGATTTCTTTCATTGGCATGTAAGATGGGGGAAATTCATTAGACATGATTTAGAAAGGTTTCCTATTTTCTGTATTTTCTCAACACTCACCCTAGCATTGGGGAATAATGTTCTCTTGCTTAAAGAAAACATGACATTTGGTTCAGTCTCTATTCTCCTGGAAAACTAATAAGACAATATGTCAACAATATTGCTAAGCAACATATGGCAAAATGAAGGTGCACAGAATCCCATGTGCTAGGAAGCTGTTATCTTTGCGATTCTCTGAGGTGATGATTATTTACCTGGGCATGTCTCTGGACTCTGTGAGAAAGGAAGCCTTACAGTGGCTACATTGTCTGCTCTATGTAGACTGTCATTTTGTCCTGTTGCTATAAAACAGTGTTCTGTGAAATTGAAAGACTCAATCCTGAAGGGAAGTTCTTTAAACGGGAAGGTTAACAACTCAAAGTAGCCTCAGAAGTCTCTGAAACTGACAGTAGCTATCCCTCTCCCAAGCAAGCAGTAACTTTAGATGGGTCACTCTCAGACAAGCCAAGCTGCAAAGATATGGGGTGTTTATTCAGTACTCCAGCTGCTCACGACACAATGATTTAGGAATATCTCCACTCGCCACAAATTAGGTTTTCTATCAAAAATTATGATTTACATAAACTGTTACCTCAGCATTTTATCCCACTCAGTGATGTAACCAAAAAGAAAATATTTGGATGTTAAATTAAGCCAATTTAAGTAATTCAGGTTTTCAGAAATATTTAGAGTGCTTATGTGAACCTAAATGATATTTCATAATTAATTTTGATTGATTAGCATCATATATTAATTATTATGTATTATATTAATATATAAATTAATATTAATTATAGTAATAACTTTGAATCTGGATCTATAGTCTTAAAACAGAAGGGTTTCTCAAGGGCAAACTATTAGAATATCTTTTGTTCTTCACTTTAGTAACCTAGATACTAGTTAATTCAATGCTACTATTCCCCTTTAAACACTTTTTTATTTGTGTGTGCGCGCATGCACATAACTGCCTATTCTAAATATATATGTGCCTATCAATCAAAAGACCAATAAAATCATGAGGTTTCAGAGAAGAAGAATGTTAGTGTGTGGTCTAAGGACTGGTCTTATGATATTTTGGTGAAGAAAGTGACTGTTTTTTGTCTTTATCTGAAGAGTCTGTCTGAGGCTAAAATGAAGAGTTTGTATTAATTCTATTGGCAGAGGAAATCTCAAAATAGCCTAGTATATATAGACAATCTCTAATGAAAATGTATAATGAAAAGGAGCAAGCTGAACTTACCAGGGTGAATTACAAAATGTAAAGCCTGAGGAGAAAAGGGAAGTAGAATGGAGATAAGTCCTATGTTCAAAGAGATAAACAGATTAATAAATGAAATAACTGGAGTGGTGACCTGTTCTGCTTTCTTCCTTTCTTTTTCCCCATTTTACCCAGCTCCATCTTTCAAATCATCCCAAGTCATGGTGGGCATTCCTCTAACCCTTCTATCATCTATTCTTTTCCTTCTCTGTTTGCAGTTAAAATGCAAGTTCAAGGGACTAGAGATGTGGTGCAGTGGTTACAAGAACTGACTTCTCTTCCAGAGAACCAGAATTCTACTCCTGACACAAGTGTGACAATTAACAATAGTTTGTCCTCCAATTCCATGGGGATCCAGTGCCCTCATTTGGCCTCTCCAGTCACTACACATAAGTGATACAAATACATTGCAAGCAAATAATCCAAATACATTTGTAAAAAATTCAAACTCAAGCTCTTAATCAAAGTCATATTCCTACATAACTCCAGTGTTTTCTAGTTGCCTTTTGACTTAAATTCTCCAGTTCCATTTAGTTGTCCTACCAGTTAGTTGAAATATGTTACAAATCTAACATAACATGACACTACCTAGTCAAATGTCAAATTTTCTGTTTTTCAAGACAGCTAATCACAAACTTAACTCAGGTTTTTCTTCTACCTAAAACAAAACAAAACAAACAAAAAACCTTATCTTTGAGGCAGGAGAGATGGCTCAGCTGTTGAAATGGTTTGTTAGATATTTTTTAACAACTTGACACAATTTAGGGTCATCTGAGAAGAGAGAATTTCAATTAAGATGCAGGCAGATCTATAGGTCATTTTCTTAGTTACCCTTCGAGTGACAGCACCACCTATTCAGGATGTGTAAGAAAACAGGCTGAGCAAACCTATGGGAGCTCCTTTCACTCCTTCAGCCAATAGCCATTGAGATAACAGCCCACTGGGGCACGGTCTCTTTCTTCATCCAGCGACTAGACTTCTTTCCTGGCTGTCATGTAAGATGGTGTTCTGTAAGATTTCCCCCCTCAGATAAATAACCCTTTGAATCCAAACTGGTGTGGGATTATTTCACACTTTATCTGGCACCCAATGTTTGGTTTTAGAACCACCCCCACCCCAACCCC
>LOEQ01005488.1:70290-85291 GCA_001685075.1 Bramus lutescens | reverse complement strand
AAAGAAAGAAAGAAAGAAAGAAAGAAAGAAAGAAAGAAAAGAAAAGGAAAAAAAAGAAAATTAGGAACTTTACTTTTGTGATGAAAAAATGAAAAACAGCTTAAATGGTTATAAACATAGAAATTGTTACACAAAAGGAAAAGTCACACATTGGAATGTTGTTAAAGGATTGAAAAACCCGGCAATAAAATATTGAAAGAGCAATGAAGTGAGGCATAAGAAGTATATTTAAAATATGCAATTTTAAAAGCATAAAGAAATAAACAGGTAATTCTATGAGGATATAAATAAAATAATAAAATTAATTAATTTTATTTTTTAAAAGAAAACAAACATCTTTTGATTTTACATATCAATCCCAGTTCCCACTCCCTCCCCTCCTCCATTCCATCCACTTTTCCCTACCCCAACCCCCATCCACTCCTCAGAGAGAGGGTAAGGCACATTGCTTTGAGGAAGGACCACAGCCCTCCCTACTACTTCTAGGTTGAGCAAGGCATCCACCCAAAGGGAATGGGTTCCAAAAATCCAGTACAAGCAGTAGGGATAAATCCTGATGACACTGCCAGTGGCCCTGCAGTCTTCCCCAGTCATACAGCTGTCACCCACATTCAGAGGATGAAGTTTGGTCCTATGCTGGTTGCTTCCCTGTTCAACCGGAGTTGGGGAGCTCCCATTAGCTCAGGTAAACTGCTTCAGCAGGTGTCCCCATCGTGGCCTTGACCTCGTTGTTCATATTCTCACTCCTTCCACTCTTCGACTGGACTTTGGAAGCTCAGCCCAGTGCTCTGCCTTGGGTCTCTTTGTCTGTCTCTCAGTTGCTAGATGAGGGTTCTATGGTCACATTTAAGGTAGTCATCAATCTGACTACAGGGCAAGGCCAGTTTGGGCACCCTCTCCTCTATTACTTAAGGTCGTAGCTGGGGTCATCCTTGTGTATTCCTGGGAATTTCTCTAGTGCCAGCTTTCTTGCTAGCCCCATAATGGCTCCCTCAATCAAGATATCTCTTTCCTTCTTCTCTGTCTCTGTCCTCCCCTCATCTTGACCATCCCATTCCCTCAAGTTCTCCTCCCCTTCTCCTCTCCATATCCTCTTTCACCCTCCCTTCGCCCCTCACCCCCATGTTCCCAATTTTTTCAGGAGCTCTAGTACATTTCCTCTTCCCAAGGGGATTTATATATGTTTTTCTTGGGTTCGCCTTGTTACTTAGCTTCTCTAGGGTCATAAACTCTTGGCTCATTGTTCTTTTCTTTACAACTTGTATCCACTTATGAGTGAGTAGATACCATGTTCAGCTTTGTGGATCTGGGTTACCTCACCCAAGATTTTTTTTCTAGTTCTATCCATTTGTATGCAAATTTCAAGATGTCACTGTTTTTTGTTTGTTTGTTTGTTTTGCCACTGAGTAGTACTCCATTGTGTAAATGTACCACATTTTCTTTATCCATTCTTTGGTTGAAGGGCTTCTAGGTTGTTTCCAGGTTCCAGCTATTACAATAATGATGCTATGAACATAGATGAACATATGTCTTTGTAGGATATGCCCAAAAGTGGTATTGCTGTGTCCTGAGGTAGACTGATTCCCCATTTTCTGAGAAATTGCCATACTGATTTCTATAATGGTTGTAAAATTTCCATTCCCACCAGCAATGGAGGAGTATTCCCTTTCCTCTGCATCCTTTCCAGCATAAGCTATCATTGGTGTTTTTTATCTTAGCCATTCAGACTGGTGTAAGATAGTATATTAGAATCATTTTGATTTGCATTCCCCTGATGGCTAAGAATATTGAACTTGTCCTTAAGTGTCTTTTTACAAGTTGAGATTCTTCAGTTGAGAACTCTCTGTTTAGAGTTGTACCCCATTTTTCAATTGTATTCTTTGGAATTTTGGTGTCAAATTTCTGAAAACTTTTTCTAAAGCAAAGAACACAGTCAATAGGCAAAGAGACAGCCTACTGAATGGGAAAACTAATTTTTAAAGCTAAGGAAGTATGAAAGAGAAGATAAGGGGAAACCATAATGGCACAGGCCTTTGATTCCAGCACTCCGCAGGCAGAGGAAAGCCTATCATAATCACAGACATGTCTGGTCTACATGGTACATTCAAAGCTAGCGAGAGGTCCACAGAGAAACTTTTATCAAAAAACAAAAAAGATAAAATATAGGAGGGTTGTTGCAATAGGGTATTTTAAGTGTTAATTTAGTAACTACAAAAATAGGTGAGTTCATAGAAGCTGTTACACTATAATTTGCATATGTATTAGGATAGTTTTGAATTTTTAAATGCCATATACAGACTCCTACGTGTACATCCCTATCATTTGGTCTTCACTAACATACTGAGAATTGATGATTTGAATATTACTGAAAAAGAGAAATTCTCAGACTCACCCACATCACACAACTAATTAGAGTTAAATTGAGATAAGTATCTTTTCTAGGGTTCATATTATGTTATGCTGAACATCTTGTTGAGAAATGGTCAAATACAAGCAGATATCTGATAATATGAGGATTTCCCCAGACTCATTTGTGGGGTTAGTTTAATGTCATGGTGGATGCATAAAAACATCCTTTTAATTAATTTTGGACATGACTCAGAAATCAACGTATTTTATTACTCTCTGGTTTAATGAATGGGTGCTAACAGAGATGTAGCTTCGTTGACTCCATCAAGTTCGATATGTGGACAGAGTGATGTGATATCCTTTCTTCTCCTTATATTACAGAAATAATAAACATGATTACTTGGTATATACTTTTATACAATTATACAAAGCTTTCTGAAGTGTTTTATTTATCCTTTCAACCAGCTCAGTTATTTTCCCTAAAGATAACTAGAAATATGATTTTGTTCAATAAAATGAATTCTTCCGAGCATTACTTACTTTAATTTATTTTTTTTATCAATTTGTGATATTGACAAAATGCTAACTTGAAAATTTTAAAAAATGCAAATTTTTCACTAATAGTTGTTTTTAGGTACTCTTACTTAATACTTTTGTGTCATTAAACCAAAGTTTAAAGAATTATATTTTGTAAGTGACAACGTTATTTTTAATATTACATCTTTTTAATTAATTAATTAATACTTTAATCAATAATTGTTATTTTAGTTAAGAATTATTCTGTAAAATAGGAAAAACAACAGAATTATATAAGTTAATGGTCATTGAATATACATTCCTTATCATAAAGAATAAATCTTATATTTGATGTTGCACTATAGACTATGCTCAAAACAAAGTAAAATAAGCCTTATTTTATATCTAAATACAGCATTTTCAAACGGAAAATACTATAGTCAAATTACTATGCCACACATTTGTGAAAACCGTAAATAATTTTCTGTCTCTAAAGGCATGTTGTTATCACTCCCCCATACACTTTATAACCTAGGACCAAAAATGAGTGTACATAAATGAAAAGTTAAATTATTTTAGTTTCCTACTTGATTTTTCCCTTGTACATTGTATGCAAAACACAATATTTAATCCCTTTTCACAAGATAGAACCAATGTTTATAGTTAGCTCTAAGTCTATAAAACGGCACAAATGTATAAAGTTCGCTGAACAATGAAGATTCCAACCATAACTTACAGCCACATTATTGGTTTTCACATTTTGCAGTGATGTTTAAGTACACAGTAGCTGTGTTCTAGTTCACTGTAATTACACTGTTTTATTCTGCTCTTCTTGAAGATTTTCATACAGGTGATTGTCCCTACAATTTTATTTGACAGTAATTATGTTTCCACTAATTTTGAAAGGTAAATTAATGCTATTAATTAATATAGAATTTAATAAACAACTATGGTGAGTTTGAGCACTCTAGCTTTAACATGAGTCTCTAGGATGTGAAACCAGGCCCAAACACATGAGCTGAATGTTCATAGTCAAGAGCTACATACCCTTGCCTCAACATGCATTTTAATGCCAATGTTGGATGAAGTGTTATTACATTTTAGGTATTTCCACACAATATTTTAGAAAGAGTAATTAATTAGCAGATATTGGATATCTTCTTTTACATTATCTAAATAGACTTGTTTTAACAGAGACTCTGCTGTGCTGCCCACCAAGGAATGTAAGGATTAATGGAATCACAACAATACCTACAGGTTCCAGGATTTCTTCAGTAGTTGTCCTATGGATTGACTGCTTCAAAGATGATTTCACTAGCCTTAAGTTATATTCATCTACCAAATGGCTATTTAACAAACTATAATCCTTCTACTATTAAAAAATTACTACAAAGAGAAGAACCTTCTTGAGCTAGGAATTAAATACACACATACATATTTGGTGTTCCATGTAGTAATTAGAAAATCTATAAGAGCTAACGGTGCTACTGGGAGTTGTTAGATTAATTTTATGGAAGCTTTAAAGTTCTGTTAATGAAAAGTAGTTAGCTGTGTATCACCTGCATATTTAAACACAGTTCTGAACAATGCTATATAATTGTACCTTCTTAGGAATCTGGAAAATATCTGAGTCTGCTTTGTCAATGAGCTATTTAGTTTTATCGACTTATCACAAAGTATAGTCATCTAGAAACCTCTACTAATGAATGGCAACCAACAAATTAGCCTATGGGTGTGTCTGTGGAGGCATTTTCCTGATTAATGGTTGATGTGGAAGAGTCACCTACTATAGTAGGCATCAGCCCTCTTAGGTGGTCATGTGTTGAACTGGAAATCAACCTGAACAAGCCATGGAAAGCAATCCACTAAGCCACATTCCTTCACTGTTCCTTCTAAGCTCCTGCTTGACGTCCCGCCTTAACTTCCTGTGGTGACTGAATGTGATCAGAACTTGTAAGCCAAAGAAAGCCTTTCATTCCCCTAGCTGACTTTGGTCAGTCATTTATGACACCAGCAGAAAGGAATAACTCATTATGGATCAATTACTGAAAACATGCACTTAAGAATCAAAGAAGTAATTCTGATTTATAATGCTTTGCTTATTTGATGATCAGGAATTTAAACAAAACATTATGTTCTAATTGATGCAGATTTTTAAAAATTGCAGTTGTGAATGTAGCATTTTAGAAGTCAGCATGAACAATAGACAGATATGGATAATTTTATTTGTGTCACAAATAACAAATGCAAACAAACACTTGCTTAAACATATTGTACAAGGAACAATTGCTATTGTCTTGAAACATCTGAGAAATAATACAGAACACTTTCCATAATACAGTTAACATTCCAAGTGAATATTTCTTATTGTAGTAGTTCTCTCATCAAATACCATATATATAATTATGTATTATACATATTATATATATATATACACAAACACACACACAAATTTTGTTTGCCACAAATACACAACATTTTTGTAATTAGACCCACTGATTTTTCTGGAAACTAGTAAGGCTATGTTGAAGCTTCAGGGAAAAAGCGTGAGTTTTGCTCCACTTCTATGAAGGGCACTTCTTTGGTAAGTATTTGGAAATTATGTTTTTGTTTTCATATCTAAAATGATCACTATCTACCTTATGTTCAGTTTTGCAGATACTTAGGCATTTTCTTTGGAAAATAGTTTAAATAAGAAAATAAAATAATTAAAAGAGAGAGAAAACAAGGAGGAAATGAGGAAAGGAGAGGAGGAAGAAAGGGAGAAAGACAGGAAGAGGGGGAGGGAGTGATGGAAGAAAGGCAGAGGGAGAAGAAGAATAGAAACAGTCAAAGGCAGTAAGTCGGATCCACTAGAAGAATGAAGATCCCTTGGATTATCAGAAAATAAACAGTTGCGTATCATCTTAACTGACATGTAAAGTATGCAAAGTACCGGATAGAGCAAAAGAAAGTAACAACCAGTGATCATGAAGAACCTCAGCTGCCAGACCCTGCTCACAGTGTCTTAAACTCTAAAAATAATGATGTACCTACACGTTGCTTATATGCCCATTAAATGTGACTTTACAAAATCTGATAAATGTCTGCTTATCACTCTACAATTTTATCTCAGACACATAGAGTGTCATTATGAACCATGTTTGATGTACAAGTTGAAAGTCCTAAAATTATTAAGCATGCAGTTCTCAGGATTGTACTACTTTGATGGCATTAAATGGCATGACATCATGATGAATATCACCACCAAACAGCAATGAACCAAACCAAAACAACAAAATAATGGTTCTTTAAAAAGAAGAGTGTTATGAAAAAGAAAAACTCTCAAAATCTATTTTATTGTCTTCATCTAGAATTCTATAATTTTATTCCTTAAAACAACCTTATCAATGCAATTTAGAAATGATAACACATCATCATAATACAAAATAGAAGAGTTACATAATGAAATTTCTTGAAAAGAAATTAGGAGAAAACAACAAAATTCATAACAGTTAAGAGAAAATAATAATAATAATAATCAACAAAAAAGAGGTTTCTATGTTAAAACAATTTGTCTTTAGTGGTTTGAATATGAATATTCTCCATAGGCTCATATGCTTGTTTGGATACTTGTCCACAGCTGGGGAAACTCTTTGAGTGGACTCAAGAATGTATCGTTATTTAAAGAGGTGAGCCACTGGGGGTGGGCCTTAAGATTCCAAAAGCCCCAAGCTTCCCTCCACTCCTTTCCTTCCTACTATTTATGGACTTGTATATGATGCTCAGTTGCTGCTCCAGGGCCCTGTCTGTCTGCATGCTACCAAGATTCCCAGAATGATATTCATGGACTCTAACTTTCTGGAACTATCATTCCCAGTCCCATATAAACTCCTTGTTTATATGTTCACATATAAGTTCAGTTGCTCCTGGCATCTTACCACAACAACAGGAAATTAACTAAGACAGTGCCAAATCCCAAATATATTGTATTCCTTTTCTCACTTGAGTATATAACAAAATGAGGGGTTTGTTTGTTCCTACTAAAAACAGGAAAGTATCAAATTAAGAAAGAAATAATACAATGTCTCTAATTTTATATTTAAAATGTTTTATACCCTAGACTTCCTTGTGAAAATAAATTAGACAAAAAAGCAGAAAGATAAAAAGAAAATATGGCTCTGCCATCTTAACTTCTCGAATGTAATTATCAGCATGCACTATCTGTGTATACAACCTGGATAAGAACACCAGATAACATACTCTAGACATCCTTTGAAGTTGATTAAACAATCATTTTCTTCCTGCCCTGCAGTTGAATAATATGTGTGGAAATAAAGTCTTTATAAATAAACAAATTTGCATCCCTTTCATAATTTTTAATCACATAATTTGACCCTGGGTCTTCAGTGATTGTTTTAGTCGATAAGGCTGGGCACTAGCAAGGTCTCTTTGAATAAATGTTTTTGGTTTTCATTTAAAAGTATTTTAATTATGTAGAACATGAGGTCTTAGTGCACAAAACATTGTTAAAAATACATCACTGGATCATTTTATCTCTCTATAGGTGAGAAACACAGCAGAGTAAAGATCTTGATGCCATGCAGATCAAAAGGAGATGTATAGTATAAAAAAACACTACGAGACACCCCAAAACCCTGCAATTGTTCTACTTTAATGGCATTGTAATTTATGCAATTATTTGCTTTACAACTTTTGGTTAGAGTGAATATATTGCTTACATTTCATGTTTATATATTTTGGTTTTTATCACAGAATTTAGAGATAAAGTTACAATCATATATTTTTGTAGGTAATTCATGGGTTAACAATTGTATAGTTTGGATAGTAATTCAGTCCTATCTCATACAGATAGATGATATTTCAATAGATAGATAGACAGAGAAGCATATAGACAGACAGACAGATGGTTTTGAAAGTACATACTTAGTTGAATTTTTGCTTATTGGAAGAATAAATATTAAAGACTTTCTAAATACACTATAATAGATATAAAAATGAAAAGAATTGATGAATCATGTAAGGTAGTAGTAACCCAATATAACTATTAACTTCATGCCCCAAAACATAGGGTAGAGACGTGCATAGATGGGTAAGTTGATGTATTACTAGGTAATCTATAAACTTGTATTGACTAGAGATTCTCTGCAACTATAAGCAGAATTCAACTAGAAACGTAAAGCTGGCACCGGTCACCTAAAGATCATACAGTTTTATTTCTGCATCACTTTTCAATTCCCAATAGCTTCATCTTCACTCATGTGAGAGAAATCAACATTTAAGGCTTTCCGAATTTACTGTAATTTACAGCAGTGAGTATGTAGTTTAAGATTCCATAAGAAGAAAGGAAATGAACAAAGGAACAGGGACTGGAGGCATGGTTCAGTGCTAGGGTGCTTGCTTAGATAGAGCACAGCTCAGTTAAGTCTCTAGTACAATACAAAGCAATGAAAAACCACAATAAATACAGTGACCGATTCTTTGTAAGAGGTATATAATTTAAAACCAGTGTACAGTTTTTCTGAAAGTTGATGCATTGGGAAGCAGAACTCACACCAGAGGGGAACGGGTGGGTGTTATAACATTAATACTATAAGGAAACAGGAAGACTGACCTGAGTACAATTCACCAGTGAATCATGCCTACCATTGACAAGTATAATATTATTAATACTTTATGTAATCATGACCAAATATTCCATGTCATCTTAGAGGAAAGAAATTCTGCATTCAGAGTGGTCCTTCAAGTTGATGTCTTGAAGAAGGAACTGGGGAGGGGAGAAACCACCAGCTTCAACTGGAGCAATCTTTGGAGAGATGTGCTTCTTACTAGAAGACTCAGTTCAGAACAGTCAGTCGTTGACTAAAAGACAACAGCCTGGCTTCATCCGTGTCTACCATAAACAATTGATTTAATCTTCAGTCTAAATAAACAAGCAAATATCGGGTAGTGCAATGAGTGACATTATGAACAGGACATCAAGCAACACAGTGATCTTTGTTCTTTTGTTTCCTTGCACCTCAAAGGGTGAAATTCTGATGTCTTGAATTCTAAAATTCTTTTCATACTTTGTGCTCTGTGTAGTTTCTGTCATTACTATTCTCTAAGTATAATTGTAAAGCCCAGCCTCTCTCATTCGTCTTATTAAAGGGACATAAATACCATGATATTGATGAAATATCTAAGTGATGAAAACAAAGGAGGTTGTTTTGTGCTCTGTAATAACCTTTCTTATGCTAGATTTCTGATTTGCCGTCCTTTATTTACAGAAGAAAACACATTCTGTCTTCTTGTCAGCTAAAGACAACATTTACAGCATCTAAATAATTAGGTATTGATTAATTTCACTGGGAGTATATGGACCACTTTCTTTCAAGGTTGCCCATTCTTAAAGATCATATCATTTCAACCAGAGGAATCACAAAACACAATACAGGACGTCAATTCGTCTTAGCTATCTCTGATTACTTCCATAAGTAATGTGAGTGACAACAACTCCAAAGAGCTCAGTGATGCTAAACCAGAGCTTCTAGTAATCTTGAACCATTAACTTGACATAGCTTGGAGTTACTTAATGAAGTCAGGACTGGAAGATTGCTTCATATGGACTATTAGACATGTATGTGGGTAGATTTCCCTGACTGTATATGAGGACCCAGAGCATGGTGCTTAGGGCTGATATTGCACAGCGATAAGAAAGGTAACAGACTGGGAGCCAGGGAGCAAGTCAATAAACAGCATTCTCTATGGTTTCCATTTCAAAATCCAGCCATGAACACCTGCCTTCCTTTCCCTGTGTGATAGCTATAACCTGTAAGCTCAATAAATCCTTTACACCCCGGACATAGTTTGGGCATAATGTTGAGCACAACAACCCGACTACTGAAAAGAAAAATGTGAAGCCAGATCTTCATTCATACGTCAAGCCGAGGTAGGAAGATTCAGTAGAATTTTAACTCTTGAGTTGCAAATGGATATGTGTGCCCGCAGATGTCTAAAACACAATGGATATGGCAGTCTAAGGAGACCCTATACAGTGGGGTCTCAGGCAACACTTGCAGTTGTGTTTAGGCAAAGTTTCATTAAGCGAGGGATACCTCTGGAAGTTGTCAGGAGCTCTAAAATTCATTTCACATCCTTAATTTTTACTGAAAAGCTAGACATTTTGATTTTTTTAAATTTATACTTCGATAAATATTTTTTAATTAATTAATTAGTTTTGTATACCAATCACAGTTTCCCATCTCTCTCCCACCCCATTTCCTCCTTCCACTTTCCTTCTACTTACCCCCACCCATTCCTCCTAAGTCTCCATTCAGAAGGGGTAAGGCCTCCCGTGAAAGTCAGCAAAGCATGGTACATTAAATAGAGGCAGGACCAAGCTCCTCCCCCTTGCATCAAGGCTGGGCACAGCATCCCACCGTAGGAAAGAGATTCCAAACTGCAAGCTCATGTGTCATGTTCAGGTCCTAGTTCCTATGCTAGGGGATGCACAAAAGATCAAGCTACACAACTGTCAACCATATGCAGAGGGTCTGTCCTGAGTCTGTGAGCTATCAGAAGCTTAGGTCAGCTGTCTCTGAAGGTTTCCTCATCATGATCTTGATCCCCTTTACTTATATATTTCCTCTTCCCTCTCTTCAAATGGTTTACTTATTCCCTAGCTTCTCTGGGGCTGAGGATTGTAGCCTAATTATCCTTCGGCAATATTCCTAATATTCACTTATGAGTGAGTACACAATGTTTATCTTTCTGGGTCTGGTTTACCTCACTCATGATTTTTTTTTCTACTTTTAGCTATTTGACCTCAAATTTCCTGCTGTCACTGTTTTTAATATCTGAGTAATCCTCTATTGTGTGTATATAAAACATTTTCTTTATCCTTTCTTTCATTGAGGGGCATCTAGGCTGTTTTCAGCTTCTGGTTATTATGAATAATGCTGCTATGAACATAGTTGAGAAAGTGTCTTTGTGGTATGATTGAGCACCATTTGGGTATATATCACAGTAGTATCACTGAATGTTGGGGTAGATTGATTTCCAATTTTCAGACAAATTGCCATATGGTTTCCATAGTGACTGTACAGGTTTTCTTGCCCACCAGCAGTGGAGAAGTGTTCCCTTTACTCCACATCCTCTCCAACATAGGTTGGCATCAGTGTTTTAGATCTTAGCCATTCTGATAGGTGTAAGATGTCATTTTGATTTGCATTTTCTTCAGAGCTAAGTATGTTGAAAAATTCTTTAAGTGTATATTGACAATTTGACATTCTTTTAATGAGAATTTTCTGTTTAAATCTGTAACCCACTTTTAAATGGGATTATTTGTTATTTTGATGTTTAGTTTATTGAATTTTTTGGATATCAATCCTTTGTCAGATGTGGGGTTGGTGAAGATCTTTTCCCATTCTGTAGGAAGCCATTTTGTCTTATAGAAAGTGTTCTTTGCCTTACAGAAGTTTTTCAGTTTCAGGAGGTCCTATTTATTATTTATTAAATGTCAATCTCAGTACCTGTGCTGCTGGTGTTATACTCAAGAAGTAGTCTCCTTTGCCAATGTCTTCAAGGATGCTTTCCACTTTCTCTTCTGTCAGCTTCAAAGTAATTGGATTTTTGGTGAGATCTTTGATACTCTTATAATTGAGTTTTGTACAGGAAAATAGATGTGGATTAATTTGCAATAAGAACAATATGTAGCCGGGTGGTAGTGATGCATGCCTTTAATTTTGGCACTTGGGAGGCAGAGCAGATGGATCTCCATGACGTTAAGGCAAGCCTGGTCTATAAGAGTTAGTTCCAGGACAGTTATAACTGTTACTATCTCAAAAAGCCAAAAAAGAAAAGAAAAGAATAAAAAATGTAAAAGACCTATTGGGTATGTAGAAATGTGTTATTAAAGATAGAGATGTATAGAGGTACATGATTTTGTCCTCTAAAGACATCAATACTGTTCTACTATCTCTGAGATAAACAAAACAATAGAAAACACTTCTAAATATTCCTCAAAATTTATATTAAAAATTATCTTTTTGGAAGATTCTAGGTTATTACTTTTGCAGACAGAATAGTTTAATACTATAAAAAGTTAGAAATCTGCAAAGCTAATTAATAATCACTGCTTCTCCTTCCTATAATTGTTGATGTCCAGTAGTACAGATATTACAACTCTTTGGATCAAAATGAAAACTTATAAGGATTTTTTAAAGATTGTATAATCGCAAAATTAGATTTTTAATTTAAGACAGAGACCGTTGAATGTACATTAATAATTAGTATGCAGATAAATATAAGTAAGTAGCAATTAGTGAATGTCAATCGTTAATCATTACATTAAAGTACTTACTTTAATTGAGCAGAAGATCTCTGAAAAAATTCTTATACAAAGTCAAGCCTATCTTTCATCTAGGCAACATTTGTAAAAAAAAATAACTCTGAGAAATAGCTCAATATAAAAATTATTTATGTTTTCAGAGTAATATTATGATAAAAGACATTGAACTGCAATATGTTAAAAACTGAAAGATTGAAGCACCTCCACACAATATCCATTGTTATCTGGCATCTCCAATGACATAATATTTTAATGACTTTTTTCCTTTTCTGTTTATTGCAGGTAGTTGAATGAAAACAGTTTTGTTTAATCTGCCTCTGTACTTCTACATGTTCATATCACTATTTCTACATCCCAACATACTGCTTTATCCATTTCGGTACTGTTGATTATGTTATCTCGAGCACCTGCTTCCTTTCAGTGTTTCTATTGTTTATGCTTGGATTATAAAAATCATACAGTGATAGAAACTCACAATTGATTTTTTTGCTAATTAAGGAAACACATATTTACGACAGCTCCCACCATATATTTTATGAAAACATGGGATTCAGTAGTAAAGCACAATAAAATAAATTAAAAGGTATATCTTGAAGTAATTAAAAGGTGGTAAAACTGTGTATAAGGCAAAAGGATTGGCCTTCATGAGAAACGGGTCTTGAACGCAAAGTTATGTGTGTAGAGACTTTTCGGGAGGAGGGCTGGAGGTCAGAAGCTTTAACCAAAAGAAAACTACATACTTAGAGACAGGAGTCTTACCTAGGAATTAAGGCAGCACCAAATATAAACAAGGATTAGAACAGGTGATCATATTGTTTACATTCCCCGTGCATTTGTGGGCAGTCAAATATTATCTGTGGATGACACAGAAATTTGGACATTGGGAATGTCACATTTTCTACATAAGTCATTCTTGATACCAAAGAACATTCTCTAATGTAGTACATCGTAAGTGGAGGCTACTAGTTAGTTCCCAGCCGCTTAGCCCTGAAATAACCACACAGATACTGTATTAATTAAATCACTGCTTGGCTCATTAGCTCTAGCTTTTTATTGACTAATTCTTACATCTGAATTTAACCCATTTCTAGTAATTTGTGTATGGCCACGTGGCTGTGGCTTACCGGCTAAAGTAACTTCCATCTCCAGCAGGGTTACACGGCTTCTCTCCTAGTTGCCTCCTTTCTCCCAGCATTCAGTTCTGTCTTCCCCACCTAAGTTCTGCCCTGCTATAGGTCCAAAGCAGTTCCTTTATCCATTAATGGTAATCACTGCATAGAGAGGGATATCCCACATTAGTACTATAAACTAAAACATCCATATATGTATAATTCTATGCACAATAAAAACTTTCATGGGTATGTAGGTTACTGAGATCTTGACTGATAAACTAAGTAAGGAGGAATTGCTGAGTCAGACGCTCCACGATATGATGTGTTGGCCATTTGTTTGGACAGCTGCCTGTAGAAAAATATTCCAGCAGCAATGTTGACCCACAGAGTAAATAGGAGATACCAGAAGGTGACTATCTCATTTAAATAGTTTATTGTATAGCAAGCATAATGCATGTTGGACTCCCATATGTTAGTTAGAGACACACATGAAACAGACATTTTCCCCTGGCGCTTCTCTCAGCACTCACTGTGCTGATTCCATGAAAGTCCTGACCAGGTGGACAATGCGTTGGTAATGCTGTTCAAGGGGCTTCTGCTGAAATAAAGATGTTATATCCCTCCATCTCCTCAGTGTGTGTACATACTTATTTTCTTAGTATGTTATGTGCTTTAGCTCATTAACAATTTTACTTTGCCGCACACTTTTAGCATCATCATAATCATAATAAAATAATACTAAATACTAAATTTACATTGAAACTAAGGTTTTGTAAATGAATTATTTTATATTTTGTATACCTGCAATGTACCAAAGTCAAAACATGGAGTAGATTTTTGCCTTGAAGTTCACTATTGCTTGGAAAACATCACCTCATATCTCATATTTATGAATTAAACAAGGGATCATTTCTATGTCTCTTGAAAAATTCATTATGAGTTTTGAAATTCCTCTTTATTGTATTCTGCTGCATTGTTTCAAGGTGTTAGAAAATTAATAGCATACACATAAGAAAAACCAACATATTGTAGGTGCTTACTTATTTACACATAGCAAAGATGACACAAAACACAGCCATACAGTCTCTGACAGTAAGTCAACTTCTTTATTGTCAAAAACCTGTATATCATATCAAACAATGTGAAATGGGATTTTCCTGTAAAAATTCCATTTGCAATCTCCCCAATTTAAACTGTTACAAATGCAGGTCTTCTAGCTATGCTAGTACCTATTGTGAGTAATTAAGCAATTTCTCTGACTAAATTCATTAAAATATAGAGAAATAAATTTGGCTTAAGAATAAATTTATGGGATTTCTTTACCTAGTTTTATTGCTTTCTTCAGATTAATATCTAGGGGAGGAGATAATTAGGTCAAATTTATCACTGTTTTCAAAATTCCTTTTGTTCTCTGTGATTAACTACTTTAATTGAAATTTCACAAATAATTACTTATTGCATATTTTCTATTTTGAAATGTCTAACATACAAAACACAGACAATACTTAAAAGCTGTATTTCATTAGATCACTCGTGTTAGAACTATTGTGCTAGCACAGAATCCCAGCGTATTCAAAAGGAAAGGAAATGCTTTAAACAAAGAATGAGATGATGACCAAGCATACAGGTCAAATTAAGAAAGAAAGAAAGAAAGAAAGAAAGAAAGAAAGAAAGAAAGAAAGAAAGAAAGAAA